>BQNB010096086.1:3886-25711 GCA_026074375.1 Tanacetum coccineum
ACTAAACCTATGTCTATGATCTCTTTATATAGGGAGAGATCAAGACTTACAAAGAAAGCTAATTCCAGTCAACAATTATATTAAATACTTAGTCAATGTATTTAATATGGTTGACTAAATAATTAGGAAACTAAATCAGCATTAATCTTCAAGTTGTAATTAATCTTCAATCATCATTAATCGCTGTTTGACTGCATTAAATGAGAAGATAACTACTGTTTGACTTCAAGTCTTCTAGAATCCCATAATGCTGAATTAGTCCTTCTTGTTTCATTCTTTTATTCTTTTGTCTCATCAAATCTGTAAATCCCAACACCATTCGACAGGTTTAAATTGAAGGTTACCTGAAAGACGAAGATCATTGATTAATTTTCATCTGTATGTTGCTTTTCTTGGAGTACTGTTGAAAAACTCTTTCCTACTAAGCAGAGGCTTGCAAAACTTCTCAAAGGCCTACAAATAATAACAAATACCATTATGAATAAACTGTGCCCTTATCAGATACTTGTAGCCTTTTCCTTTAGTTGTTCTTAAATCTGACACGTAGGTTATACCTATTACATTATCAGTGTAGATTAAGCCTTTGAAAATCCCACAGTCTACGCTTATGAATCTTGCAACGTTTATAAAGTCGCATGATTAGTCTGTTGGTTAATGCTCTAATTATGATTATAGAAATAAATGTAATAAAATAAAAATAAAAATATTCAACAAATGTTGCCACCCCGTTTAAGCGCACCTAATAAAGGTCAGAGTTAATGAATATCTATTATAGCTTCAAAAGATATGATTTATTATCCTATTGGAGAATCCTAAAGTGGGTATATTAAACGAACATGTAATGATGTTTCCTCGCCATTATCTTCGGAGATGCTAGCCATAAGCAACCGCCATTGTGTATTTATTCCGACGCTTGTGGCCTATAAATGATCATGTAAACAGATTATTATAAGAAGGGGCTCAGATTTTTGTTCCATATACGAATACAAAAGATGATCTTATTAGAAGGGGGAGGGGCTCGATTTGAAACTTTGCGACTTACATAATCTTATGACATAACAAACTTATATAAGCCGGGAAGTTTCAAAATAAGGCATAAAAAGTGAGCTTACGAAACATAAACCCAAAACCAAATAAGCCATAAGCCGAAACAAAATCAACATTTGCCAAACAGAAATCAGTTCATCTCTTAACCACAAAACCCAGCCATATAAACTCATAAATTTCAATCGGCAAGACTTACCCTAAACAAAGATAAACGAACTCAATATTAGCAGACAAATAGGGGTTGCCATCCTCCACTTTCACAACAGCAACCGCAACCACTACTCGACTAACAACCGCCATCTGTGACATTTCTAATATCCAAAACTAACAAAAAACCAAAGTTTATAAAAACCAATAAAATTTACAAAAGAAACTGAAATTAACAAAATGCCCAAATTAGGATAAAATCCTAATTTAAAGAATCAACATTTATATATTTTATACCTTCTTTGTGTTTATGGATTTTGCTTAAGGAATGATCTAATTCCACATCTTTTTCCTCATCGTGCTGACCTATCATCATAAATATGTCTAGAACATCTTCTTCTTGAATGTTCTGTGTATCTGTGTGAGTAGATATAAAAAAAATTGGGTCAGGCCAGACTTCGGAAGCCAAAAAAACAGGCCAACACAAATACGACGTCGTATTTAAGCTCTATTGTGTATTTATATAATATGCTTGGAGAGCAAGTTGGGCCAAAGCCCATACAAGAGTTAAACAATATTCGGCTAAGGCTATAATTGATTCATTAAGTTTTTTAAACAATTTTAAATATATATTGATCTCAACTTTAAATATTATAAGGTAAAAGATGATGTGATGTGTGTTATAACATGCTTGTAACTTTCATTGCACCTTGTTTTCTAAGGTAATCGATCAAAGATCTTAATCGCTTTCATAGCTAACACAGAAAAGTAAAATTGGGATTGCATAATAATTGTATACGTGTGAATTAGTTTATCTTCTGTAGCATAATAATCACACGACATGTTAGGATCACTTAAGAATATGTGTGATTATCTTACTGTCTTATAAAACAAATTGATATCTCTCTCATCATTAATTTTTTAAGTAATTTAAGTTTTCACGCAAAGTGCACAAGTTTTAATGCATACAACAAATACACAAAAATATTACATACACTATTTAATGCAAACATACAAACAAAGAAACATATTGTATCACTTTTTAATACACAATTAACATTCTTACTAAATCACCCCATCATTTAAAAATACGAATATTCATGCAATATATACAATTAACCAATGCACAAACACACACTTATTGATTGGTCAACACATTTAATATTATTCTTAAAACACTCTTAATCCATTAAACACATTAATTAATGTTATTTTTAAAACACCCCTAAAATGAAAAGTACATGTTATTATATACACTGTACAAACTAATAAAACATACAAAGCTTCATACAATTTATATGTTGATACATATAATTTAAAAACCGGATCGGACCAGCGGGTTCAACCAGGAACATGAATGGTCACCGATTCGGCTAGCAAATAAAATCCGCCCGAAAACGAACCGGAGAGAACCGGCCGAAACCTATAAAAATGAGTGAACCGGGCCTGATAGGGATAAAATTATTTTTGTTTTTCTTCGGTTAATCTCAGGGTACCCGCCGCCGCATCGCGCGGGTACCCTGCTAGTTATGTAATAATTATAATAAGGGGCACGGATAAAATCACCATCGTGAAAAATAAATTGTTGTAGTCTTGTAGACTCGGCAAGTTAATTGATCATGCAAAATGATTTCGGCGTAAAGAATTGTAAGTGGTGTGAGTTTTAACATAGGGTAATGATTTGCACACTCAACAAATTGATTGACACATTTAAATTATATGTATCTTGACATTTATGCCCCTACATCACTTAATAAAGTGTGCAAATATTAGAGGTATAATAGGCATAACACATATTTTTTAAGTGTTTCAATCAAATTATGGAGTATACTAATCATCTCCTTTTAACATAACCTGAAACAGTGGCAGAATTAGGGGGTTTCGTGGTGCCACTGGACCCCGATCCATTGGTGTCACTTAAAAAATATATGATTAGTATACTCCATAATTTGATTGACGCACTTAAAAAACATATTAGACCCAAATTCATATATTTTTTGTATGAACAAATCCGATCCATTGGTGTCACTGATTTAGTGAATTAGGGTCTAACCATTATCGTCTTTTTATTTATTAAAAGATGAAAACAAAGATTGTAGATGCAAACGCTAGAGGCTATCACAACTACAAAACCATCATATTAGCAATTTTACCCATTTAATCTTTTTACGCAAACAATTGAAAGTAAAACATTACAAACAGACTCAAACCAAAATATATTCTTAGTATACTGAATGGATTAGCTTAACCGCCATCACGACCACTAGTAACAGCCAACGGACATAATTTCGGCTATAAACATCCCGTTCACAACCTTAACAAAAACTTGGAAAATTGGAGCACCTGGCTTTAAACTTTTCCTACCAAATTTACGCAAAAAAGTGTCGGCATTGGGTCTAAATTGGTAGCAAACCTTTCCTCCATCTTGGACATTTGTAAACAACTCATTGATTGGGACATGTATATGACCCAAACTTTTGTCGAAAAACATGCGCCTGACCTCCTTAATTTTAATTACCAAATTAAGCTTATGTCGTTCCTCAGTGGAGAACTGAAATGGGGGGAAATCCCAAATGGATTGTGTAACTCCTGATGGTTTTTTGTGAACTCGTGTTCGGTACTTGAACGTGGTTCCTGGAATGGAAACGACCGCGTAAATGTCTGATGATAAAGCCTCGAGAGCCATGATTGAAATTGTGTATGAAAAAATGATGGTGTACGTGATAATGAATAAGGGATTATGAAGTTTATATAGAAGTAGATTATCGTTAGGGATTCAAAATCTACACGTTTATTATCTTCCTAAAATTAACTAAGCTAAATAAGACAATTAACTAAGCTAAATAAGACAATTAGTCAATCAATTTTTCCTAAAATCATGCTATATTCATTGTCTGAGTTATTACTTATTGGAATCATTGAATTTTTCTTAAAATCATGCTAGAATCTTTAACTGTTTCTCCTAAAAAAATGACATCAATGTTTCTTTTATTTGACCTTCCCTTTTTATGGTAACCATTGATTTAGTCTATATTCATTGTCTGAGTTATTGCTGATTGGAATCATTAAATTTTTCATAAAATCATTCTATAATCTTTGACTGTTTATCTTATATAAACGACATTACTGTTTCAACTTCAGCATCACAAAATTAAAAGAAACAAGAAAAGAATTTTACATTTATTTTTTGAACATTATATCAACCTTAAATTATGTAAACAATAGCCAACATTTATCTGTGCTATTTTGAGCCGAGCCAAGCCTAGCTTATCCAAGGCAAAATATAAAAAGCTTGAGGAAGATAAGATCCCTAAAATAGTACTCCCTCCGTCCCTAAATAAGTGTCCACTTTTGACTTTCAAAGTCATTTTTTAGCAACTTTGACCTTAATTATTTCTTGTTGTGTTATATAATACTTGATGCAAAATATATAAATGGATTGAGTTTTAAATATATTTTCATTGATATAATTTTCATTAAGTATTATATAACACAAACAAAATAATTTAAGGTCAAAGTTGATGGAAAAAGACTTAAAAAGTTAATAGTGGACACTTATTTAGAGACGGAGGGAGTATTAAACAGTGCAGAAATTGTAAGCCATAAATCTGTCACATGCCACATACCAGCAGAGAACCAGATTACCTGTTAACTGTCCTGTGCAACATACCAGAACACGAAACAAAAGTAGAATGTAATACCTCGAACCCGTCTCACATAAAAAATTACTCTGTATTAAAACGGGGACTTTTTATCAAAGTTATTTGCCGAAAAATCTTTTTTATAAAATTTACTTTTTCAAGTTTTTTTTATGTGAAAACTTTGATTAGTTTTTCGAAATGAATATAATATAATCTTTCATTTTCAATTGATAAATGTGTTGGAAAATAGTTTGGTAAAATGTGTTTTTGCAAACTTTAGACATTATTTAATATATGTATATGTTATATATATTTATATTATCTTGTCGTTTTGCGTTCTCCTTGAAGAGAGCTTCGCAACGAGCTAAAGTATGTCCAAAATGAAAATAATATGAATTAGATATCGTGTCTCAAAGTGAGACACTTGAAACATAAAATCTGAGAAATTTACCCTATCACATCGCCCAAGAAGGGGAGTAGAGATGGGTTTCCTTTTCCAGGATTTTTTGTAAATCTATTTGAAGAATAGATATAGACTTATTAGACAAGTCTTACAGAATATTATGTAAATCTATTGTAAAAATAGATATAGACTTATTTAACAAGTCTTACACAATATTTACAGAATAAGTTTGTGTAATAAAAGATATATGCAAATCGAGTTTAGTTTTAACAGATTTGTCTATTTATGGCATTTATTTAATCTTGGTGAACAAGATATCTTTTGTGTATAAATAATGTCATAACCTCATTCAATTGACACATCCAAAAACGCAGCTCTTCTGCATACGATTTTCAGCAAGCCTTTCAATCAGAATCATACGACTGTTTCCGTGATCTTTCAGGAAAGTATGTCAGGTCTGGCTGTACAACAGCTTTGGACGTTGTACCCTGAAAACAGACGGCGAATCTGTTTTAAGGGAATCGAGTTAAACACGAGCCCCGTTTCATGACCTTTTACTGTTTTCTTTATTTATCGTTTATAGTGTATGTCTTCTGCTTCTACCCCTTTATGTATGTTATTTAATTTTCTGTTAATTTATTTATTGAATTATAATTCGATTTATATTAATAAAGTGTACATGTTTCCCTACAATCTTAAAACACATTCAGTGTAACAGAATTATAAACACATTTGATAAATCGGATTAACATTATTAACAGATTTATATATATAAATTGTTTTCTATCGAAACCAAGATTGTGTTTCTTTGAAAATCAGTTTTTAATTAAACATATTTTAATTTACAGATTTGGAACTACAGATCTATAACGATTTTTTTTAAAAGCAGTTGTTCAGATCAATTTATTTTGAAACCAAGATTGAGTTTCTATTAAACTTATCTATTTGATACATTGAAACCAAGATTGAGTTTCTTTGAATCGGATTTGGTACAAGTCTATATAAACCAAGTCGAGTTTATTAGATACCAAATTATTTTAAAAGTTCTTAATTGTTTTATGTTTAAATACAAGTGTGACCCTTGTGAATCTTGTAAATGTAATTGGTGCGCCAATTACTAACATGGTTGCAAATCATGACGAATTTAGATTCATTGAAACCAAGTGGAGTTTCTTTGAAACATATCTCATAAAATGCAAGTTGTTATTTTATTAGATAACTGTAACAGTGTTAAATGAAATCAAGAAGAATTTCTTTTAATCAAAATTTTGATAAGTATACATGTTATTATTAAATATCGGATTATATACATCATTTTACTAATTTAGTGGAAGTGTTATTTGACTTGTCTAGTTTATTTTAAACCGGATAGATTAATTATTAACTAGATATAATTCTTGAAATCTTTTGGAGTTTAAAAGTATATCTATAGAAACCTTGCTTAGTTTCTTTAGAAGAGTGGATCTACTGAAACCTTGAAATAGATCATGTGAAACAGATCTATTAATATCTTTTTAAAGAAGATTGACAACATCATATTACATATGTGTTTTTGTTAAAAACATTATGTAATAGGCGATATTGTTTAATTGTTTAGTCGAAAGACTTCCTTTAAAGTGGTTTTGTATAACGGATCTTACAAAACATTAGCGTTTTAATCAAAAGTCGATTAAAATCGTTTTTGTTAAGAGACACTATGTGATTAAGTACATTGTTAATAGTACCAAATTAGTTTCAAACTAACCATGAGACCTCATATTAACATTTGGAATGTCACGAGTGACATCAAAGGATCTGCTCCCGAACCTATTAGAAAGGAGATCGATACTCGAGTTACGTGTATGGTAGATGCTTTGAAGCATTCAGAAACCTTATATGCCATAACTATGCGTTATATGGTCTGCATGACATGAAAACTAAGGCCATGCGAGAATCTGACCTTATATAATGGTGTATTAGCACTTCGGTATCATGTCATGTATATGGTGATAAGTGTTTGATTAACTCTTTCAATGCAGTTGAGAATGGAAAGAACGAATTTGAGCAACTCTCCAACTGCTAATATCAAGGGAAAAGGAGATGTGATTCACATCTGGAAAATAGTCTAAATTAACCAAGGCGTTGTACGTGTCGGAGATTCGTAGGAATCTTGTATCCGGATAGTTGCTTAATGAATCTTGGCTTTCATCTTGTGTTTGAGTCCAATAAAAATTGAGTTAATGAATAACATAATTTGAGTCTGTACGGGTTACGCCTTTAAAAATGTTTAAGCTAAATGTATTTTCTAATGGTCATTTTAGCAAAATGAGTTAAAATCAGCTTATTTGATTCTTTAAATGTATGGCATGGCTGACTCAGACATGTTTTAAATTTTAACTCAATATGTTGTCTAATTAAACTAAATTGGATACCCACTTTTTGTATTGACACGAACTACAAAATTAAAACTTGCGTTGATGCCAAATTGACAAAATTGTCTTTTCTCTCGGTTGAACAGAAAATAACCGAACCCTTGATATGATTCACAAGGTTTTATGTGATTTGGAATTGATACCTACTAAGGTAGAGAATAACGAGTGCTTCATCATATTTGTTGACGGTGTACAAAATATTGTTATTTATACTTACTTGAGAGTAAGGATATAGACAAGATTGTTCTCAATAAATAAGTTGATAATCAACTTATTATCTAAAACAAGGTGTTTCGAAGTCATATTGGAGGTGAATATGTGTCTCTATTTCTAGATTTATGTGTTATACTTATAATAAGACGCAAATTTATTGCCCTTGATACTTCAACAATAGAATTGTTGAAAGAACCATGCCTTAGAAGATATGGTTAATGCCATGTTCGTAAGTCCTAGTTTAAGCAATGACATATGGGGGAAAGCCATTATATCGGCTACTTATCTTTTAGATAAGATCCCTTGTAAAGAAAATAAGATAATTCTTATGAACTATGGACGAGAAGAAAACGATCTTATAAGTATTTACAAATGTGGGGGATATCTAGCTAAGATATTTGTATTGAACCCCAAGGTTCAAAAGATTTGACCTGAAATTGTGAATTGCGTATTCTTGGTATATGATCATAACAATAGTGCTTATGGTTTCTTTGAGTATGTTGATCCACACAAGGATACGATAATGAAATAAAGAAGTGCTTCCTTCTTTGAAAGTATATTTCCTTGTTAACGAAGAAAATTGGAAGATCATCTAGAATTGATGATGAAGTTTTCTAAGATCAGAGACAATAAGATGATAATGATCGATCAACCCAAATAAGAAGAAGTTGAACCTAGAAGAAGCAAAAGGGGAAGAATCAAGAAATCGTTTGGACCCGATTTTATTTCTTCTATGGTAGGAATGAACCTACTTCTTGACGAGAAGCGGTAACTTCCTCAGAAGGGCTCAATGGAAAGAAGCCTTTAAAAGTGAAATAGATTCTATTTTACAAAAACATACTTGGGAGCTCGTGGGTTTACTTTTGAGTTGTAAACCACTAGGCTATAAATGTATCTTTAAGAAGAAGATGAAAGCCGATGGCACCATTGACAAGTATAAAGCAAGATTGGCCATCAAAGGATTTAGACAACAAGAAGGTCTATATTACTTTGATACTTATTCTACGCGAATAACCCCAGTTAAGATGATACTTGCCATTGTTGCATTAAGAAATTGGTAAGTTCATCAAATGGATGTGAAAATGACGTTTCTAAACGGGGATTTAGAAAAAGTACTATACATGAACCAACCTGAGGGTTTCATGGCTCCTGGACTAGAGAGCAAAGTTTGTAGGCTTGTTAAGTCATTATATGGCTTAAGGCAAGCTCCCAAACAAGAACATCAATTTTCACTATATCATGTAAGAATGTAAATTTGAAATTAATGGATGTATTTGTGATCGATAGTATATATATACATTTGTGTTTATACATAGATGGTATAATTATCACTTGAAGTGATAAGAAGATAAACAAATCCATTAATGATATGTTGGAGTCAAGATTTGACATGAACTTCATTAGTTGTAGGATATGGTTATTGGATGTAAACCAGTATGGATTTATTTTGAATTCAAAAACATTATAAGGACAATATTCTTAAGAGGTTTAATGTGGAGGATTCAGGCCTAGCTAGAATCTAATGACATCATTTTCTATTTAAAATAGAGGTAAATGTGTTGCCTAGTTTGAATACTCAAAAGATGATTAGGCATCTTATGTGTCTAATGACGCGTGTGTGACCTGATTTAGAACTGATAGTCAGGTTAAGTAGATATACCAATAATTCAAGTGGGGGCCATTTGAATAAGTATTAAATGAGTGCTATGATACTTACAATATTGCATTATAAAAGATATCCGACTGCTATCAAATTATAGAGTAATGCAAATACGGATTCTTATACGAATCTAGATCCATTAGAGCTGATGTATTTACGCTTAGTGGGAAGCTATGTCTTAGAAATCTTAAGGGTATTTCAAACAGACGCTTATAGCTATTTATAGAATATGCGGGAAGCTATGATGAAATCTGAATTTATCATTTAAGATAAATTTATAGAATATGCGGGATATTTACATTAATTCGTAAAGAACATACCAAGATGGCATAAACCGGTAACGGCCATGTTTATAAAGTATGATAGTTAATTGAATTTTGACAGAGCTCATATCACAATGTAAAACGGTAAGTTGAGACATATTCATCATATACGGTGATTGGTGCGACAACTACTCTCAAATAGAGTTATCACGATTGACTACGTAAAGTCAATGGATAAACTCGAAGACCGCTTATCGAAAGGCTTAAGCAGAGGTTAGTTGGAGAGGTCCGTCTAAAGGAATTGTGACAAAAGCCATTAAAAGAATGATTTTTCTATAAAGGAAAACCTAAAACCCAATTGACTGGAGATCCAAATCTGGTTCAATAGAGACAACCTAATCATCCATAGAAATGGGAGGGGAAGTTCCCATCAATATAGGGTGTTACTTAAAATTTAAACATCCTAGTCCATTCCTATAACAAATGTGACTTGTTGAGGTTAAACATATGGCTTTAATGATTCATGATGAAATCACAAAGCATAATGATTCAAGATGAAATCGCAAAACATATATTTTTAATGATTCAAGATGAAATCACCTATGTGAGAGAAAAATAGGGTCACTTCAAAGGGAATTATGAGGGGCGCAATTCTTAAGAGCTCTTGCAGAACCATGCTAGTGCTCATGACTATAGCGGACACGACTATGAGGACTTGACAAGGTCATAGAGAGTCGTGTGTGAGTGTGTATTGTCGTCTACGTAAACAGAGACTGAGTTCAAGGACATCGCGTCTACTCAGATGTAGGAGGCTAAGTGCATCTCACAAGGGAAGGTTCAAAGGGTCACACCTACCTATCCTATGCATGACTCAACCGCAGAAATTTCGTCAAAACTTTCGTGTGTTTTCGACCGATTTTCATTCATGTGGAGGATTGTTGGAAAAATAGTTTGGCAAAATGTGTTTTTGCAAACTTTGGACATTATTTAATATATGTATATTTTATATATATTTATACTAGCTTGTCGTTTTGCGTTCTCCTTGAAGAGAGCTTCACAACGAGCTAAAGTATGTCAAAAATGAAGATAATATGAATGAGATATCGTGTCTCAAAGTGGGACACTTGAAATATAAAATCTGGGAAATTTACCCTAGCACATCGCCCAAGAAGGGAAGTGGAGATGGGTTTCCTTTTCCAGGATTTTCTGTAAATATATTTTAAGAATAGATATAGAATTATTGGATAAGTCTTACACAATATTATGTAAATCTATTTTAAAAATAGATATAGACTTATTTAACAAGTCTTACAAAATATTTACAGAATAAGTTTGTGTAATAAAAGATATATGCAAATCGAGTTTAGTTTTAACAAATTTGTATATTTATGGCATTTATTTAATCTTGGTGAACAAGATATCTTTTGTGTATAAATAAAGCCATAACCTCATTCAATTGACACATCCAAAAACGCGGCTCTTCTGCATACGATTTCCAGCAAGCCTTTCGATCAGAATCATACTACTGTTTCCCCAGCTGTACAAAAGCTTTGGACGTTGTACCCTGGAAACAGACGACGAATCTGTTTTAAGGGAATCGTGTTAAACACGAGCCTCGTTCCACGACCTTTTACTGTTTTCTTTATTTATCGTTTATAGGTCTGTCTTCTGCTTCTACCCCTTTATGTCTGTTATTTAATTTTCTGTCAATTATTTTCTGTTAATTTATTTATTGAATTATAATTCGATTTATATTAATAAAGTGTACATGTTTTCCTACAAAATGATACAATAAATCTAATATTTTGGTGACACTTTCGATCGTAGATAACTTTTAATTAACTTTAGTTTTGAAATACTTCAATCTGCTGAAAAATATGTTACCGAAATAGTTAACATTATTCTAGACACCATATAAGTATTACGGGAAGAGTTTAGATTTCTGATTTGATTTATATTTATCGGTGTAATATTTTTCACATATATAATTTCTCTCAAATCTCTTAGTTTCAGAAATAAATCTTTTATATCCAAACAGTTTTTATAATATGGCTTAAATAACTCTTAAGGTTCAAACAACAACCTTTTTAGCTTGTTATCATCTATGGATTGTAAAATTTCAATGCTAAATAGTAAACTAAAGGTACTTTCATACAATTTAAATTGGTCAAATTTACTTTCTAGTGATAAAATAGCTTGATCTACAATCTATAAGAAATAATTGGTTTTAAAAGTCTCTTCGCCAGTTTTTATATTTTTTTGTCAACATCTTCATCATTCTATTTCTACAAATACTTCGTTTTCTTTGCAAATTTTCGTTCTATCTTCGTTTTTCATTAGCGAAAAATAAAGCATCCTCAAGACATAACTTTTTATTGATGAATGATATATGAGTAGATGAGGCTAAAAGGGAAAATAAGTTTGTGAGTGTGAAAAAATAAACGTTGATTCATCAATGTAGATGTTTGTTATCATAGGGCTTAATTTAACATTTACTTATTTTTCATGCAAAAATGAGACTTTTCTATACTTAATATATTTGTGTTTAAATTTCTATAATTTGTAGGTTTGAAAAGTGAAAACTAGAAACAACAGAGGCTCAAAACTTTTATAATCTAACATTTATCGGCTCTCTAAAAATGACGGCGAGAGGCTCAAAACTTGAATAATCAGATCTTTAAAGATGACGGCAAGAAAACATGTGATTGAATTTATATATATACAAGATCCTAGGAAATTTGAGACTTTAAGAAATTAGGATCCTAAGTTATAGCTTTACTTGTTTTACCCTCGAGCCATCACTAATGATAACTTGAGTTCATTTAACGCTTCTAAACCTTTACCACCTGACACATGTTAGAATTTCTCAAGTAAGATTATATTTGTTATCATAACAAGAATATTTTTTTATTAAATTTGAGTCTACTCTAATCATATAGTTTTATAATTTAGTTTGGGAATATTCAAAGCGTTAGTGAGTTATGTTTGGTTATGTTATGATTTAATAAATAGCTTACATATATTAGAGCATATGCAATGCAATTAGTTATTAAAGACTTTTCTAGTTGGGGAATGTTATAACCTCAAATCCACACGAAATAATTTGTTTGTAGTTGGCGACATTCTTTAACTTATTAGTAATTCCTTTTTTAACTATACCTATAAGTTTAGGTGACACATCAATGTGTGTAAAACATTTTGTAATTTTTTTTCTAGCATCACACTTTTTAGTTTACCACGTCACACTTTTATTTATTCTTTATAATCATAAAGTCATATTCACAAACTACCTCCAATTAAGGGTGTTCATCGGTTCGGTTTTTGAGGTTTTGAGTTGTACGGTTCGAGACTTCAATGCATTGTGTTTCTAGTTATTGCTTAGTTTGTTCATCCGGTCATTTTTAGCTTTTGTTCCATACCTTTTTTTTAAACGGCGGATTTTATTAAAGACAAAACTAGCGAGAAGCTAGAGATTACAACGAAACAAGATGGGGATTTTTAAGCCAAACTACCCAATTAAAAGAAGAATTACATCTATTGGTACACCATAAATGCGAACGAGCCACCACCTCATCAAAGATAATTTCCTTCAAGGGACGAACTGAACCAAAAATGAACTTGTTACGAAAGTTCCAAATGTACCACCACATGACATAACAAACTCCTTCGAGTAAACTTTTATGTTTAGAATGTAGACGGATATTCAAAAGCCAATCTAGCCATTCCTCGTAAGAAGAAACCTGCTATGTGCTTAATTACACATACCTTTTGCCTATAAAAACGTGCCTAAAATGACTAAAATATACCAAAAATACATTGTATTTGTGTGTTTTGTGATTTATGCTGTGCAGGTAACGGATATTCACTAAAGGACAAAAATCAAGCCAAAATGGACAAAATCGAGCACGGGAATAGAAAGAGCGTGAAAAGTCAAAAAGTCAAAGTCAAAGACGAAGCCGATATCGAAGAAATGTTAAATGGGTCGACCCGCACCCATCCAATGGGTCGGGGCAGCCCATTAAGCATTTATATCAAGACTTTCATAAAATTAAGTTGAAAAAGCCCAATCATTATACCCGACCCAATCCAAAACCCTTAAACCATTGATCTGGTCAATATATTATACTGTAATATATATTCAAAGTATAAAAATTCTCAAAACTACTCCTTGAGGAAAAGGTTGTAGGAAAAATACTGACAAAAATTATAACACGTTTTAACGGTAAGTGTTTACGCGGGTTATTTTCCCATAGACTTATGAAATTGAGACCTCGTTTGTTATTTGGACAATGACTTGAATTGGTTCGAAGATGATTTGTTTTCTAAAATCCTAAAAGTGAGCAAATTAAGAGACAATTAAACCTAACTACAAGAAATCAATACGGAAAAGTAAATTTTAACTAAAAACGCAAAACGGGAATCCTTAAACGGGACCAAAAAACCCTAAATTATCAAAATTAAGCCTAAAATGATCTTTTTGGTTTTTTGTAAGACTTAATTGACTAAAAAGCTAAAACAAAGAAAACTAGACTAAAGACGAAGGAATTTTAAGCTAAAAATCACTAAAAATATGAAAGGGAATCAATCCCGTTCTTTAAAAATCAAAATTTTGCAATTTTAACCCTACGAAAGGAAACCTATTTTTCCTAGGTTCTAAATGTAAAAATAAAATTTATTAAAAAAACAATTATATTTTTTTGACTTTTTTATGAATTAAAAATGATTTTAATGAAATTAAATGATTAAAAATACTAAACTATTTATAAAAATTCTGAAAAAATTCTGAAAAGTAGATTAAACAATGAAGAATCTAAGAAAAATAAGCTCGTGAAAATAGCTTATCGAATAAGCTGTGAAATAAGCTAAAACAACTTATTATACTAAAAGCCTAAAACGTATATAAATAATAGATTGTGCACACATATACCGGATGAGCTAATGTAGCACAATGGTTGAGTGTGTGACAGTTAAAACGCTTGGTGAGGGTGGTAGAGGTCCCGGGATCGAGTCTTGCTCACCCGGGGCTTCCCACTATCCCAAGTGTTTTAATTTTTGCCATTTTTTTACAACTTTTAAAAACACTTAAAAATAAGCTAAATTAGACAGAAAAGCTTTTTACTCTTAAAGGCTTATAATGCTAACTGTTTGGGCAATTTAAGCACTAAAAAGCAAATGAAAAGGGCTAATAAGCTAAGACAAGCTTAATACTAAACCTAATAAGCAAATACAAACAAAAATAAGCAAGGACATTAAGCTGAAAAAGCTAAAAACGACAGAAGTACTAAAAGGCTTAAAAACTTAAGGTTTTTAAGCTAATATGCAAATAAGCTAAAAATAAGTTCTAAACCTAAGGAAATAAGCTAAAATAGACTTACACTAACCTAATAAGCTATATTAGACCTAAATAAGCTAGGAAAATAAGCAGATAAGCACAAATAAGCCAAATAGCACTTAAGCTAAAAACTGCATACAAACAGCAAGGGTTGCACTTTTTGAGCTTAAAAATAAGCTCAAAGATGGAACCTTAAGAAGATAAGCTTTATTCCTACTTAAAGCCTGGCCTAAAAGCTACATGAAACAGCTTTTAAAAATCATTTTGAAAATCAATTACTCAATGAAAAAGTGGCTTGAAAACAGCTTATTGTACTTAGTATATGCTGAGTAAACTTTTGAAAAGACAACTAGCAACTTTTGAGCTTAAAGACAGATAAGCAAATAAACTTTTAGGTACAAAATAAGTTGAGAGAGATTGACATTGACCTTAAACCTACTAGTATACTAAGTATGAAAAGCTAAAAACTAATTTTACCTACTGATTTTTAAGCTAGAAATTAGCTATTTGGTTTTTTAAGACTGCTGATGCAGTTGACACTTATAGTGATCAAAGCTCAAAACTAACACATGCAGGCTAAAGGGCTAGTTTCTACAACTTTTAAATCACCAAACTAAATGTAAATTGAGCAATTATTCTAAGAAAAACTAACTTAAGCTTATGATGCTAATAGAACTGAGCTTAAACTAATAGAATTAACTATAGCTAAATCACATATATAAAAGCTAATTTAAACCTATAAATTTCCTTAAATCTAATCTTATAAACCTGCAAATGTTAATTTAAACCAATCCTAAAGACAAAATAGCCTTGGCAATACTAACTTGAGTTAGTACTGCTTTGTGCCAAACACCCCTTAAAAAGTCTAAATCTATTTTTTAGCTTATGAAGATGAGTTTTAATGCACAAACAGGTTATACCAGATAATAACAAGCTAAAAATAGTCCTAATTAACCAATCTAAGCCACTAAATAAGCAGAACTAATAAGCTACTAATCTATGCTATTTTTTTGTATTTTTGACAGTTTTTATAACATAACAAGCAAACTAAAATCTAGGCTAACTAATAAACATATTAAGCATTAAATATAAGCTAATTAAAATAGTAATAAGCAAATATAAGCAGTTATAAGCTAATAATGCAAAATTAAGCTAAAATTGTAAAAAGAGGACTTACAGGAGCCTTTGCTCTAAACAAGGCTAAGATTGAGTTTAAATGAGCTATCAACAAGCTCCAACTTATCATGTGATAAGCTGGCATTGTCCTGGAAACCCATCCATGTTTGGTTTCCCTTTTATTTCATAAGCTATGGTAATATTTGGGAGTGGATTTGAATGTCATTAAGTCTATGAGCAAAATTAAGTGAACACTAGCTTGAGTAGTTAAAATGATAGCTTATTAAGAGCTTATTTGAGATTAAGAGCTTATCAAACCAAATTGCTTTTTAAGTAAAGCTTAAGTCGCATATTAAAATGAAAACACACTTTTTATTAATAAGAGGATAACAGATTACAAGCTTGAAAAACAGATTACATTTACTGAACTAAGACATTATAAAGTAAATTACAAAAGCTATTTTAAACTACACTAAGCTAGCTTAAGAAACTACTCCTAGATAAGCTAGATTATTCGTGTAAGTTAGAATGAAAAAGACGCCAGGGCACGTTGGTAGGGAGTGTGTGTTGTGAGGCTTGCTCTCTATTTATAGCCTTGGAGTGAAGCTTCTAGGAGTCTAGCCCGCTCCTCTTATCCATGATCTTAGCCCTTAATCCTTTGATCTCATTTATGGTCCGTTGGATTTGATATGATGAGCACACGGATTGCCAACGTGGCATTCTGTGTGTCAGAGTACTTGTGCTTCTTTTGCACTAAATTTAGTGCAAAATCTTGTCATTGATGTGTTTCTTTGGATACACGCGTGGCATTCCTTGAGAGATTCAACCAATGGGAGGCTTTGAATGACGTTTTCCTTAGCTGAGATGGCACATAGTACTTGAATCATCTATCTATGCTGTCAATTTCAATTACCCCTTTGTTTTTTATGGGTAACTCGTCGAGAACGACGATGAACAGTAAAAGGGATTACACGTCCTTTTTTAACTGTTAGTTAGGGGTGTTTGACTCGAAAGTTTAGGCTTTTGACTTGGATTGGGCCATGGTTATATAGTTGGGCTCGATTTATATGAAATGGGTTTTGATTTATATGTAGACAATGACCGTTATCTTTTATTAATAAAAAGATAACGGTGTTAGGGTTTAAAGGTTATTATTGCAATTTGGTTTAACTTTAAGGGGTTGTTTTGGTAATTTTTGGGGTTTTGTCTTCTTGTGGTTGACCAGTTGACCAAGTTTGACTTTGAGTTGACCATTTGACCAAGTTTGACTTTGAGTTGACCATTTGCTAGAAACTTCAGCAATCAAATCCCCGGCTCTTGTGCAATCTTTTCCGTTCTCGAGTCCGTGTTTGTCTGATTTTGGCCGTTTTCTTGTGTTATTTGTAATATCCGTACCTACACAATCACAAAGACAAAACAAGCAATATACAAGCATTTTATGCACAATTTCATCTTTTAAGGGCTATTTTTAGTATACAAATGATATGTGTTTTCACACATATCAGCCGGTCTGTGTACTAATCCCATAAGGAATGGGATTGCTTGACTTGCAAGCCAAGGCATGTAAGCCTATATAATGAGTCTTTGATTCATTATTTAGTTTACACATTCACAAAACTAGAAAAATCCCTAACTTCCTTTCTTTCTCTCCTTTTGGTCGATTGGCGTACAAACCCACAAAGGGTTTCGGGTTGTTGTTTCTTTGGGTCGATCAAAGCTAAAGAAACCACAAAGGGTTTCGGGTTTTGTTGCTAGTCAATAATCGGGAGATCGTTTCCTACATCACTACTAGTACTAGCATACATTATTGTTTGCTAAGAACGTATTGTGTGTGTCGATATAAAGAGATCTTGGTTTAGGTCTTTGGTGGTTTTGCGTGGTTATTAGTTTTATACACACGCGTATATTCAATATTTGTGTTCGTTTGATTTAATTGCTAAAAGGTACACATATCTTGATCCTTTATTAATTATATTATTCTATACGTGAATTAATTAAGGGTTATGTACGTCATAAAATCCAACACCAATTTCCAATTGAAGACACTACGGGCATAGTGGACATTTCGTGTGCTTGGGTTGACTATAAAACGGATAGTGTAGAGAAAGAAAGGATCTATCGTTATAGCTTTACGGAGTTTACACATAATAACATGGTCCAAGCATGCAGTAACATGGGATCTAAGACAAGCGTTAGTTAGTTGCCTTTTGTCTCATATGTTCTAGCTTGCCACTGGCTTATTTGTTTCAACTTCGGCTTATATAGCCGACTAATGGCTTATTTGGTTAGGTTTATGTTTTATAAGCTCACTTATTGTGGCTTATTTTGAAACTTTCGGCTTATATAAGTTCATTAGGACATAATTAGCTTATATAAGTCGAAAAGTTTCAAAATAAGCCACAAAAAGTAAGCTTATGAAACATACGCCCAAAACCAAATAAGCCATAGGCCGACTTATATAAACCGAAACAAACACCCCCTAATAGTTCAACATCATTTTCAACAGCTTCTTCCAACACCCTACAACCAACTTTAATTTTTAACAGTTTGATCAATTATATTCAAACACTTCCTCAAGCACGCATTAAAGGTTTGCAAAAATAAACAGATCAAAACACAAATTCTCCGTTCAATGAAAAAGAACAATTAATGCTCAAAAGAAAACACATTTAATATTTACAATATTTTGAATGAAATGATTTTTTAAAATCTTCAAACCCACGAGTAACTAGCGGTCAACTTTGGCCNTTTATTTTTACTATGGGCTTTCTTTAGAAGACTACCACATCGGTTGTGAGCCGGCAAGAGGTAGTAAACTTTTATCAACCCACAACTTTTATAATAATTCTATTTTTGTATTAACATTTTATATATATATACATATATATATATATACATATATATATATATATACATATATATAGAAGACTTCTTTTTGAAAAATTCAAGTATAAATTTGAACTAAGACTAAAATTTTTGCTATATATTACATAAAAATTGTTGATTTAAGTTTAGTCTCCAAAAACAGCACGTATATTAATCCGGTTAGAAGCTTATGGGAGAAAAAGCAACAAGTTACATACATGAGCTCTTAAGATTTCCAATTAATCCTTGTTTAGCATCCTACTCATACTTAACTTTATCATTTTTCGTTCTTCGCGAATTTCTGCGAACGCTTAGCCTAAAAGTTAAGGAACAAGCTAGAGCTCAACACGCTCGATCGGGTCAAAATTTACTCTTATTCTACCCAGCAGGAAAGTCAAAAGTGTGACAAAAACACTTATTTTATTTTTGAAATTTTTTAAAATTTTTCATTTTTTTTTGAAATTTTGGTGGGAAAACGGGGTACGTGAGAACAATAGGTAAAAGTAGGTAAGATCATATCGAAGATATACTACCCCATACTAAAATTAAACATTGTCCTCAATGTTTCCTAGCCTAAGACTTAAAAACCCCATACTAGAACTCAAAAAGGGCGAATGCATAACTCAAGCATGAAGAAAGTATCACAAAAATCTTAAGCCGTTTATCAAGTATGCTAGAAGATAAATGTTAGTCGATAATAATCTTTAGGATATCGGGTTTCCCCAAACTAATGGCAAGCAAAGGCTAGGAAGCTCGAGTGGACCAGCACAAAACACCGAACACGAGAGTCTTCAGAAAATTTTGGGTTAATCCTGCAAAAAAATCACAAGTACAAACAACAAAATACTGGAAGTAGTACAAGCCTCCTCACATCACAATAGAAATAAAGAAAAAAATAGAAGGATAAGCATGTGGTGCCTCCCACGAAGCGCTTTGTTTTTGGTAACCGAGTCACATAGCTTGACTCGATCCCCGAATTCATTCGTCCTTGGAGAAAGTGTGGAGATCCTGGACTACCTTGGGTGGTAAGTCCCCTCCGAAATAATGCTTCACACGATGACCATTCACCTTAAAGTTTGGACCATCAGGTTGAGGATAAACTCAATGGTTCCGTAGGAAAATTTTGGTGATGTGAATGGTACCTTGACCAACGAGTTTTAAGCTTTCCAGAGAATATCTTAAGACGAGAGTTGAAGAGTAAAACTCGATCACCAACATTGAAAATGCGGTTTTTGATCTTTTGAGTCATGAAAATGAACTTCTTCTTCCTCTCTCCTTATAAATCAAAGAATTCTCGTATGCTTGATCACGAAGCTCATTAAGTTCATTAAGTTGCAGCTTACGGTGATCACCCACGGTTTTAAGATCGAAATTAGCATGTTTTAATGTCCAATACGCTCTATGCTCTAATTCGATTAGTAAATGGCAAGAATTTCCATAAACAAGCTTGTAAGGCGTACAACCAATTGGTGTCTTAAAAGCAGTACGAAATGCCCACAAAGCATCATTTAATTTGTCTGACCACGAGGCTCGGTTTTCTCCAACCGTCCTTTCTAGAATACGTTTTAACCCACGATTGGTCACCTCCACTTGACCGCTCATTTGAGGGTGATAAGCGGTAGCTAGACGATGAGTGACCCCATACTTAGACATTACTTTAGCAAACTTGTCATTACAGAATTGGGTCTCACGATCGCTTATAATAGCTCTCGGTGTACCGAATCAGGCAAAAAGAGATTTCAAAAACTTAACTACAACTCTAGCATCGTTAGTAGGGAGCGCCTTGGCTTCAACCCATTTTGATAAATAATCGACGGCTACGAGTATGTACTTATTTCCTCTTGAAGATGGAAATGGTCCCATAAAGTCTATGCCCCAGACATCAAAGATTTCGCACACTTAGATGGAATTTTATGGCATCTCATCTCGTTGTGAAATTTTTCCCTGACGCTGGCATGAGTCACAGTTTTTGACTAACTCATGGGCATCTTTGTAGATTGTGGGCCAATAAAATCCAGAGTCAAAAACCTTTTTGGCGGTGTAGTTGGCACCATAATGTCCCTCTGGTCGGTCCACTATGGCAAGCTGTGAGGATGTCGATAGCTTCTTGGCCTGAAACACATCGCCGGATCACTTGATCCGCACAGGTTTTGAATAGAAAAGGGTCGTCCCAAAAATAGTGTTTGACATCTTTGAAAAATTTGTTTTTCTGTTGAGTTGACATTCCTTTGATAATGAAATTCCCCGCGTGGTAATTTGCATAATCGACAAACTACGAGGTACTTGAGTCACCACGAATCAAATTCCTGAAGGAGTAGAACCCATCTTAGCAATCTTGCTTTGGCATCTTTCTTAGCAAAAAGGTACTTAAGGGCGGAATGGTCCGTATACACTATGCTTTTATTCATGATGAGGTATGACCGGAATTTTTCAAAAGCGTACACCACAACCAACATTTCCTTTTCTGTTGTGGTGTAGTTCGATTCCGCCTCGGTCATCGTTTTGCTTGCATAATGTATCGGCCTAAAGTGCTTCTCAATTCGTTGCCCTAGAACCACACCTATGGCATAGTCGCTAGCATCGCACATAAGTTCCAAGGGATGGTCCAGTCTGGGGCAATCAGAATTGGAGCTTCGGTTAATTTCTTCTTTAAGGTCTGAAAAGCTTGAATGCATTCCTCTAAGAAAATAAAAGGAGTGTCTTTCTCAAGGAGATGTGTCATGGGTC
>BQNB010096087.1:1567-25711 GCA_026074375.1 Tanacetum coccineum
CTTATGTTTGCACTCATAGTATAAAAATACGCTAGTGAGAGATACTTTTACAAAACTCAAATAATCGTTTATTTGATATCAATATCTTATCATTTTGCACTTCTAGTATAAAATATACACAAGTAAGATCAAATCTTCAATCATTACTTATAATTTGCACATGTGAAGATATATTCTTAAAAAACTTAAATAATCGTCTATTAAACATAAATATCTCATATTTTTGCACTTTTAGTATAAAAAATAGGCTAGTAAGATCAAAACTTTAAGATTTGCTCATAATTTGCATGAGTGAATATATTCTTACAAAAATTAAATACTCGTCTACAAAACAATAACTAGTGTAATACCCGTGCGTTGCACGGGTCACGCGTAAAAAATGAATCAGTTTTTTTACGACAACCTAATACTAAATCTGTAAACAACATACATTATCTATTAAAAGAAATATAAAAAGCATCATAATTAAAAAAATAAGCATATAAGTCGAATTTAAAGTAAAACATGCATGATCAAAGTTCAAAGTAGCCAGTCTAAGTCAATTACGTTGATCAAAGTAAACATGAGGTTTAATAATGAAAACAAATATCTAAGGATGCATATAAAAGACTAAAAGTAATCAACTCAACCGCTCCTCCAAAAACAAATATGTGTATATATTTGGCTACATTACCTTTTTAGAGACTCTATTTGCGGACCCTAAGTGCAATACTCGTGCGTTGCTCGAATTCTTGTTTTAAAAGGAAAAAAAAGTATACTTGCCTACCCTTTTGGTTTCTATTTAATTGTTACACGAATAAAATAACACAACACTTAAGAAAATTACAATATAAATTAATTTGAAATTGACAAGATACATTTTTATATTTTAACTAAAAGACACGCAACTATAATTTTACTTAGGAAAAAAAAATTAATTAATTATCTCTATAAGATTGCATACATTCAACATTGAGAACTTTAGGGCCTGTTTGTTTGGGACTTCTAAAGACATGATATAACTTTTGGCTTTAATATAATTGTTTGGTTAATTTCTTAAAGAACATACATGGGTCTGACAACTGCTATTCCGAGTCTTACATAAAAGGTGGGTTTATCCCATTTTATGTGGGCCCTATACATATGTCTCTCTATTTCATTTTCATATATATAGAATAAAAATCATTATTTTAATTTTCCATTAACAATAAAAAATAATTTTTTTAATTTAATATAATTTTTTTCTTACCTAGTCAAAAGCTAAATCTAAATCCAAATCCAAATTCAAATCCAAATCTAAATCCTAAACCAGTCTACGAACCAAACGGACCCTAGGTTTTTCCTTTTTAAGATTGTATACATTGTTTATGTTAAACATATTTTTTACACAAAAGCATCTTTCGTTATAAAAAGATTATGATTATATATCATGTCACAATATGTTGTACACAACACTCATTTTGTAACATATTATGGAATTAAATTATTTCAGAATTAGTTGTTTATATAGGTTATGTTGATTTTGAAAAGTAGATATGTAATTTTCTTTTTAAGATTGTATACATTGTTTGTGTTAAACATATTTTTTACACAAAAACATCTTTCAGTATAAAAAGATTATGATTATATACCATGTCACAATGTGTTGTACACAACACTCATTTTGTAACATATTATGATATTAAATTATTCCAGAATTAGTTGTTTATATAGGTTATGTTGATTTTGAAAAGTAGATATGTAATTTTCTATAAAAGATCTTTCTATAATTTACAAATGACCCTCTATAGATACAATTGTCTTACGAAACATTCACTGTTGGTATAGATTTATAAAAGAGTCGTAACATAATCGCTAAACTTTATGAAATGACATTTTCGTAATTTATTCCTTTTATTATCAAATATTTATATGTTATTGGTGGTTTTTGTCTTTTAACAGTTGATATATGCTTTAAGACTCGAAATAAAAGACTTAATAGTTTCATAAGTTAAACTTGTTTACCTTATTTATAAAAAAATTAAAAATAAAACATTTTTTTAACTTGTAAATATGTTATATCAGGTGTTGAAAAACTCAGAGTTTAATATACGCAAATTTATCATTTCTATTACTTTCTAAAATTTATAAAAAAACTTTTAATACGTACCCAAATAAATCAAATTTTTTATAATTTCTTATGCAAAAAAATAATACAAACCGAATAAAAACCATATCTCAATGAACTTGAAGTTTGAAAGCAAA
Organism: Tanacetum coccineum; assembly: GCA_026074375.1. Lineage (NCBI taxonomy): Eukaryota > Viridiplantae > Streptophyta > Magnoliopsida > Asterales > Asteraceae > Tanacetum > Tanacetum coccineum. The sequence goes on from BQNB010096087.1 coordinate 3,791, forward strand.
AATGATGTACTAAAGACAACATTCATAATTAGGCGTATACATAACGAAAATTGTGTCCGATAGTTTTGTAAATTATTCTACAGTATATTTCGACGAGGGATTATGAAAGAGGGTTTGGTAGAGCCAAGAAAATAGGATTAGTTAGTTGTTTTAGTTATCATCATCTTAATCTATTAAACCCCTCATATACCACCTTTTCTTCTAAATAAATTAATCAAAGTCAAACACTAATTTAAACGGATTATATTAAATCTTAGGCTGATCTGACGGTTAATACATAATGAAATGTCATCATTTTTTCTCTCTGCTCCGTTGGCAATAGAAAGGAGAATATCTCATATTTTTTCACTCTTAGTATAAAAAATACGCTTGTAAGAGAAATTATTCAATAGTTGCTCATAATTTGCACTTGTGAAGATGTTTTTACAAAACTTTAATAATAGTCTATTAAATATAAATAACTTATAATTTTGCACTTACATTATAAGAAATACACTAGTAAGATAAAATCTTAAATCCTTGCTTATAATTGGAACATGTGATACATTCTTACAAAGTTTAAATAATCGTTTATTATACATCAATATTTCGTAATTTAGCACTTTTTAGTATAAAAATATGCTAGTAAGATAAAAGCTTCAATTTTTGCTCGTAATTTGCACATGTGAAGATATTCTTACAAAACTTAGATAATCGTGTATTAAACATGAATATCTTTTAAAATTGCACTTCTAGTATAAAAATAAGCTACTAAGATCAAAGCTTTCATATTTGCACACGTGAAGATATTCTTAGAAATTTAAATAAACGTATATTAAATATCAATATCTCCTAATTTCATACTTATAGTAAAAGATACGTTAGTAAGATAAAATCTTTAATCCTTAACCATAATTTGCACGCGTGAAGATATTTTTAAAAACTTAAATAATCGTCTATTAAATCTAATTGCGGGGAATTATTAGTTGAATGATTATTAGCCCATGCATTTTTTATTATTTACTATGAGGCCTAGTACATGTTAGGGGTGAGCAACGGTCCAAAACCGGACCGGACCAGACCAAGACCGAAATGGTCTAAAAAGCCGGACCGTGGACCGGACCGAAATGGTACGGTCCGGTTCGGTCCTCGGTCCGGTCGGTCCTATAAGGCTTAATCTCGGGTTTTTTGTCGGACTGGACTGGACCGAAGACCGAATTGGTCCAAAACCCCGGACCGTGGACCGGACCGCGGTCCTGTCGGTCCGGTTTTCCGGTCCGGTCCGGTCCACCGGTCTATTTGCTCAGGCCTAGTCCATGTTAGTCATCTTATTGTGCAAGACTTGTGATGTATTTACATTTGATCATTATTAATATTGAGTAGACCTGTTCTAATATCCATGTCCATAAACATCGATTTTAGCCCTTGGATTTCCTCTTTTATTATTATTTGCATCAATTAAAAATGAATGAAAACTCGTTCGAAATCTAATTAGTAATATACACAATCAGCGACAAATACGCTGTCGTCTTGGACTTGGGCCAAGATAATTTTTGGGCCAGCCTTTTTTTTTTAAGTCTTGGACTTGGGCCAAGATAATTTTTGGGCCTCAACATTGGGCCGGTTTTTTTTTTTTAAATTGTTCACACAAAAATATGAAGAAAAAAAAATGTTACCAAAGTACCGATTTATTCAGATAAAAAAGAAAACCTGCATAAACATTTTCGATACCTAATAACCGATATAAAAAAAACAACAAACTATTAAACATGAGACCGAAAAAATAAATTCGGAAAAAAAAATAATAAAAAAAATGAAATAAAATTTTAAAACCGCAATAACGCGCGGGCCATAAACTCATATAAGGAAAAAAAAACAAACTATTAAACATGATACCGAAAAAACAAACCCGCACTATTAAACATGAGACCGAAAAAATATACCCGCAAAAAAAAAAAAAAAATGCCCCGCAACAACGCGCGAAAAATTAAAGCCCGCAGCAACGCGCGGGCATGCTTGTTAATAACAATTCCCAATACTAAACAAAATCTCTCCATTGCCGTGTTTGACCCCAAATGCAAAAATATCTTCCAACTTCAAAATTTATATAAAAACAACATGAATGATGCAATTGATACAATTAACGCTGCTGCCACCGCGATTGTATCAGCTGAGAATCGACAACAACAACAATCTTCATCATCATCTTCTTCTCTTCAGGTATTTTTTTAATTTTTAATTTTTTGTTTGGTTTTTTATATGGATTTGATTTGATGTTTTGAGATCTGGGTTTTTTTTTATTGAAATTGGTTGTTTTGTGAATTAGTAATTTTTTTTTTTAATGTTGTTGGAATTGATGTCTGTTAAAGTTGTGATTTGTTAGGTGTTTTATCATGTGCTGTTTTAAATTATTTTGATGGTGAGTTTGAGTTTGATCACATATATGATGACAACTTAAAGTTAATGTTAAAAGTAGGTTCATTTATATGATGACAATTGGTATATGTATCTAAAGACTTTATAAATATAAGGCGAATTGAGGCCTTTGTTGACCATGGGGTACTAGTGCGTCAATGAATGTCTTGACAGTTGATGCTACATCTTGCTACTTTGTGCTTTTGTTACTTATGAAATTCAAAATACAATCGACGATCTTGGTGTTTAAAATTGTAGTAGTAGCAAAATGGTTGAGGGTCTAATAAGTTGAGGCCTTTAGAATGGTGGTTTTGTATACACTTATTTGAATCCTAATTTGGTTTGATACTTTGATTTATATTGTGATCCACAAAGTGTACATAAAAACAATATGTTGGAAATGGAGCTTGGTTTAAGTTAGGCAAATTTGAGAAATGATGACCGGCTATAAATATTTGGACTGTTAATCGTTAGTTAATTGTGTGATGATTTGTATATACAGAAACGTCGATGGGGAAGTTTTTGGGGCATTTCGTCATGTTTTGGATCTCAGAAGCAAAGTAAGAAGATTGGGCATGCAGTTCTTGTTACACTACAACAATCGACGCCATTGGAGAGGACGATTTTAAAGCTATAGTGACGACATGTTGTCACTAAAGGCCCATTAGAGACGACATGTTCTACCCATCTTGTCATCCCCAACGCCCCGTCACAAAAGCCATAGAGACGACAATTTCAACTAATTAGGAACGACCATGCCAGGCCCACATTTCTCATAGTCAAAGTTCATGAGCTGGGCCCACGTGTCTTTGGAGAGGACATGTCTTTCCTATAAGTCCTTAAAACCTTAGTTAATTACAATTAATTAATTAATAAAATTAATTAATTAATAAAATTAACTAATTATTTAATATTTATTTATACAGAATGTGGCACATCTTTGGCCCATCTCTTTGGGGAGGACCTTTAGGGAGGACATGTCCTCTCCGAAGCCAACTGCGCAATTTTGGCAGCATGAGCAGGTTTTTCATATTTTTTCCGGAAATTTTCCGGAAAAAATCTCCCTGTTGCTGCCACAATTGTGCAACAAAATAATACAAATCCGCACAAGAATAAAATAAACTTCATATGCCTAAAGGATTCGACAATATTACAATTTCGGCTACATAGTTATATGGCTAAAACATAGTTAGGCGCCAAAATTACATACCAAAGTTAAAGAAGTTCAACTAAAGTGCATAGATCCTAAAACATAGTAATGCTCCTAAATATGCAACAAAAGCCAACAATATCCGAAATCCATAGACAATGACAAATAACATAACAAGAAACAAGGTCCCTAGCTAACATCCCCATCATCCTCATCATCTCCATCAAGGCTCCCGCTAGAAGAAGGATCCACATTCCCGCTCGGGGAAGGATCCCCACTCGCAGAGGCGGTCCCACTCGTGGAACCCGCAGTGGAACTAGGGAACATGGTAGCAAGTTGTGGCATACCTTGAGTCTGAGAAAGGAACTCGACCATTACCTGGAACTTTTCATCTTGTTTTCGGTCGCCTCTTGTTGGGCAGCAAGATCCTTTTGATACTTCTTCACGACCTCATTCATCTCTCGCTGAGAGTAGAATAGAGTGTCTTCGTCTTGCGATCCGAACACAGTCGAGGTCCCGACCCCAGCGACCTTTCTGCCAATACCTGGGAGATGTCCTCGCTGCTTTCCCCCAAGGACCTGCGCCAAAATCTCCCGCTCAGTCATGGTCCCAAGTGCCTGCAACCTGAGCATCTCCTCCTGTGTGGTTTGCAAAAAACAAGAAAATTAATATGTGAGTCATGATACATTATGTTTCATTTAAGTGCGTGTGTTTGAAAAGAATTATACTTACATATAGTGCCTTGGATCCATCGTCCCTCCAAACGCCCTTTTTCGTATGTAGATCATAATAGCTCTGAATGAGGCTTGGATACTGCTCATTATGGTTTTGAAACTGTATATAGATAAGAATATAAAATAATCAATTTAATGACGGCTCATTGAACAACATATGCATATAAAAGAACTATATATATATATATATATATATATATATATATATTAAATAATTAGAAAGTCTTACATATCGATGTCTACTCTGAGTCAAAGAACGTGATCCCTGCAAGCTCACTATTTTGTTAGCCAACCTGTTGCGGGAATTGACCTCCGCCCTGTGGGCCTTCTTCGGGTCGATCCAAGAATCAACCAGCTTGTTCCAGTTGTCAAGTGTCACGTTATTTGGACGGTTCCTTCTTATCTGGTCAGCAGCTCCAAGCCCACCCTTCTTGGTCCACATTTCGTGTTTGTACTTGTTTTTTCTGCCCGAGTACCGTTTGGAGAAATAATCCTCGATGCCTCTTTTGATATCCTCTCCGTTTGGCCCAGCAAGGTGACGGTCGATCTTGAAATGATGCTACAAAAAATATAATTCCAAAGAAAAATGATAAACAAGCCTAATTAAACAGACCTAACTGTAGACCTAATACTATCAAGGTGACACCAACGAAGTGTGAATCTTTAACATTTGTCCAACGATGCATGGGATACCAACGAAGGTCTGTTCATTACCTTTTATGATGTTCTATTTAAAATTTCATGTTTATATGTCTTGAAGTAATCTGATACATTTTCCTTTATTGTGGGTCAAATCGTTAAACTTTTGTCGAGTTCCGCTTTTCTTTTTGTTTACTTTGATATGAAAAAGGTAGTTGGTTTTTTAAGATAAAACACAAACACCGGCCTTTTATTTAATACCTATTTTACCCTTATATGTGAATGAATAATTTAGTTATCTTTTCCTTCTTTCTCGTAAGTCATAACTACTAATGTCATCTCGCCGCCACCTATTACACCTCTAGGACTCTCTGAAACAATATGTGTCACTGATTTTTAAAGATCCTTTCACTATCCGGTTAGTGCCATTTGTTCACATTTTGAACCCCTCATCGCAGACCTACTTATTATCTGTATGAAGTACTTTTTCTCGTGAAGCCACTGTGTAGGGGTGAGCGCGGTTCCAGAACCGCACCGAACTGACCCAGAACTGAGAGAACCGAGAACCGAAAAACATATATTTTAGGAACCGAGAACCGAACCGAGAGTATGTTTCGGTTCAGCTTCGGTTCTCGAGTTTGGTTCGGGTATTTTCGGTTCTACCCGATTGGAACCGCTAATTTCTAAAAATCATCCAAAAACTCAATATTCTTAATGTGTTTCACACATCTATGTACCTTACCTCATACCAGGACGCTATTCTTTCCTCATGTCGGCCGTGAGACTCTTTTCAATAACAAGAATGTATGAATTTTTGAATTATGTATTAATGTAATTGTTATGAAGAAATATAAACATGAAGTTGCAACAAGGATGAAACTAGTGTACATTGTTAAACTATTAAAATCACGATGAATGTTTGAAGTATCACGTAAAAAAACTAAAAATCTAATAAAAATCCCATATATTTAAAGTTGGCGGTTCTTCGGTTCTGGAACCGAGAACTGCTGTTCTAAACCGAACCAACCCGAGAACCGAAATTTTGACATATTGAGGAACCGAAACCGAACCGCAGTTCAAAAATTCGGTTCGGGTTGGGTCGGTTCCGGTTCGGTTCGGAATCGCGGTTCTCGGTACATATGCTCACCCCTAACTGTGACATAGGATTTTTTATTCATATGTAATGTGTTTGTATATAGATTAGACTTTATGTGTTTTAGGTACATAGACAGAAATATGAAAAACAATATGCTCAATGTCAAGATTTGCTCAACTTTCTTTTAAGCAAATGCACTAAAATTCAGAAACTTGATTGTGGGCATATCTGGGATAAAGGAAAAATAATAAAAAACAAAAAACTAACCCGCAGCTTAGGGTAGATATGCACCTTATCACGGGCGTCTATGTCTCTCCACGATGGATGATGGTAAGGAAGGCTGCTAACCAACTCGCCTATATAATTTTCGAACCAGCTGGAATTATCGCCGATATGCCGGATCGTTTTCTGGTCCATACACTCAAATTCAATCTCTTGTGGACCATACTTCTCCACGGCTTTCTTCAACTCATAGTTGCCTGTAACTCCACGTTTGTCACGTTTGCGAGTGTTTCCTACAAATTTAAGTCATGATAAAGGGGTAAAATAACAAAGTTATCAAACTATAATTACCAAATTTAAGTTCTTCTGAAATCCAGAAATACTTACGCTCGCAACTGCTGCCTAACCTTCGGGGGGCTTGGGGTGGATCACCAGCTCCATCACCTCCGTGTCCTCTAGTTACCGATGTCATCTGTAAAAGTAAAACAACATAGAATTTGGCAAAAAAATTAATATACGCATACACACATTCAGATAATAAATAGAAGCAATTTAACACTCGATAACAATTTCATTCAAATAAGTGTCGTTTTACAAATTACAATTTAATATTAATCTTCCTCATCACTGGAATAAACATAAACAGTGCCAACTTCATCATCAACATCATGATTGGCACGGACTTCATCATCAGAATCTGCTAAATCATAAGGAACGTCGTCTTCTTTATCAATGAAACCATCGTCGTCGACAGGAATAACCGGTGGTGGTGGTTCCTTGACTTCCGTTGAGTGGCCAGCTATATTCAAGTTCGTATGATTCAATTCATTCAAATTAGCAGACAGTGCGAGATTATATGAGCTATCGTCTTCTATCACGACTTCATCCTGACCCCATCGATGATTCACATCTTGGACGACCTTTCAAAGATTGGTTGTTTGTCTGGCCGGGTCTTCAAGATAAAATACCAGTTTTGATTGAGTGGCGAGAATGTATGGTTGATCTTTATACGAAGCAGTAGCTGTCATTATTTGTGTTATGTTGTTTCTAGTGACAAAACGTTTGACGCGGCGTCCTTCGTTTCTAGTATCGAACCATTTGGAGGGAGTATTTGGCGGGAGTATATGGTGGGAGTATTTGGCCAGAGTTTTTGGCGGGAGTATCGATTCATCCGTTGAACATCTAATGTACAACGATAGCAGAGAATCATCGCGAAGAGGAAGATCAAGAAGGAAATAATTCACCAGAGATTGAGACACGTCCTTTGTTTCCTATTCATGGTAGCTCTCACCATGATTTCTTCGGCGTGAAGGCCTCAAATTTATCATCAGATCATAGCTATATCGGTGAAACATCTAATGTACAACGATACCATATCGACTCGTCCGTTGAATATCTAATGTACAACGATAACATATCGACTCCTCCGTTGAACATCTAATGTACAACGATAGCATATCGACTCGTCCGTTGAACATCTAATGTACAACGATACCATATCGACTCCTCGCAAGGTAATCATAGTCAATTGCTTGAGTAAGATTCAAAACTCTTATCATCAGTCAGGCATTAATATATGTACAATCTTATCCTTATGAGCCCTTCTTCAAAAGAAACTCATTCTCACCTTTCGGTTTAACTGTTTGGTAAAAGATCAATCAAGCTCACAACATTAATTTGTCTTTGAAGGACTGCATCTTAATCCATTCATATTTCTAAGCATATTTATCAAATCTAAAGATTGGTGATAATTCATTTATTAGTTAACAAGTTTATTATGACTCACTAACTTAGTTTTAGAAGCAATATAAATTATTCTTAACTGGTTATTAAAAGTTATGTTTAATGAATGAGTCAGGGTGATATTGGTTATACAAGTTATGTTAAACGGATAAGTCGGAGGTGATATTGTATACATGAGATGTTAGCGGATGAGTCGAGGTGATATTGGATACCAAGTTATGTTAATCGGATGCTCGAGATGATATTGTTATACATGAGATGTTTACCGAATGACTGTATGTTGAATTGGTATTCAAGTTATGTTAAATGGATGAGTCGAGGTGATATTGTATGCATTGAGATGTTAAAATGACGAGTCAGGTGCTATTGGGGTATACAATGTATGTTAAAGCGGATGAGTCGATTGTGATATTGAATATACAAGTTATGTTAACAGAATGAGTCGATGTGATATTCGCTATACATGAGATGTTAACAAATGAGTCTAGGTTGGATATTGGCATACAAGTTATGTTAAAAGATGACTCGAATTGATATGGTTTATACGAGATGGTTAAGCGGATGGAGTCGAGGTGTTATTGGTATATAAGTTATGTTAAACGGATGAGTCAGATGATATCGTTATAAATGAGATGTTAAACGGACGAGTCTTGTGATATGGTTACTTACATATTTTGGTTAACAGGATGAGTCGATGGTGATATGGTATACATGATTAGAACTTATGAGGGATTCAATGACAAAGATTAAACATAGGACAGAACTGATATGTATAACTTTGACCAAAACTTTATTGACTTTTGACAGAAACCTATAGCGACGACATTGTAGTTGCTACATGTGTCGCTGTAAGCTATTGTTTTTTAACCATAAAAGCAGATCTTATCTTGAGGCTATTGTATCGACACTTTTTAATCGTTTTATCGATTTCGCATTGTAATCCGTATGATTTGTTGTTTTTTATCGATTAGGAATATAATTCACATGTTTTACTTATTTGTTGTTGTTTAACTCGTATGTTTATTTATGTTTCATCAATAATCAAATTGCGCTACTCGATTTGGAAAAAATGTAAAAAGTCAAACTTTAACTTTAGCTTTAGGTAGGACATGTCCTCCCTAATGGTTTGAGCGGGAAAACTGCGAGCAAAAAATTATTAGCAAAAAAACAAATAAATATGAAAATAGTCATTGAGGAGGACATATAGTGGAGACATGTCCTCCCGAACGTCTCTAACTATTAATCATCTTACTAAGCACATTCATAATCTCCATCAACGTTTGGGTAAACTATTTGGGGAGGACATGTCCTCCCAAATAGATTGAGCGGGAAAATTGCGAGCCAAAAATTCTTGACCAAAAAATGAAATATGAAAATAGTCATTGGGGAGGACATGTGGTGGAGACATATCCTCCCGAATGTGTCTGCTCAAAATTTTCCTTACTCCAAGCAAAGTCAAAGTTTGAAAAGGTGGTGTTTTGTCTTTTAATGGGTCTTTGGGGAGGACATTTGTGTCCTCTCTAAAAATTCGTCTCCTGTTCTATTCTTTCTTGTAGTGTTAGCGCACAAACAAAAACATAACATGAGTGGAAGTTACTTCTTAAGAGAATGAATTGTATGTCTCAAAATGGACATAAAGTTAACCTAAAGATGCGATGAATTTAAATAATTGATTGATGAAAAATGATGACAAAAAAAAATATATAACACTTGTCAAAAGCTGAATGAATTAAGTCTTATCGTCACGTCTCTTTATTATGCATGCATAACAACATTATACTTCTTATTATTAACAACACGCACACATCTCATGCCCGACCATATCTAGAAAACTAACTTCATAAATCTCTGTTTGTCGTCAAGAAAATAAAATCAGCAATAAGGAGGTTCCTCTCGGCCTCCCATGCTTTCTTATTCCAGGTAATAAGATGATGAGGGAGAGCGCTTGAATCAAACCATAACCGTAAATCGCCGGGTAGCTAAGATGTACTAACGATTAATACAATTTATAAACCATACTCACTATGTCAATATACTTTTTAGCACTTTCAGTTAGGGTTGCTCTTTTCGTGTGTGTTTGTTTTGGTTGGATTTCTAACATGTCTTATAGTCCTGCTTAAACTAATTATGGAGGTGATGGCATTACGTTTATAAAATGGTTGTGTATTTGTGTTATATTTCTCTAATGCAAAAACACGTTAGATACGCATAAACAAAACAGAACATGAGCGAAAGTTACTTCTTATTACGAACAATATGCACATAAAAAGGTTCCTCCCAGGCTTTCCTATTCTAATGTTTTTGTTATGAGGCGGTGACCAGTGTCCACATTTTGAAGATGTACTACAAGAACGATAGGATGATGAAACATAAGATCAGTAGAGAATGGCAAGAACGATAGGACAAAACCGTGTGGATTAAATCAAGCGTGTGGATTAAAACCAAACGAATACACACACAACTTATGACTAACTAGGGCTGTAAACGAACCGGACGAACACGAACGGAGCCTTGTTCATGTTCGTTCATTTAATTTTAGCCGGACAAATAAACGAACACGATCACCTAAAAGAACGGATATTTTTGTTCATGTTCGTTTATTAAGAAATATGGTTGTTCGTGTTCGTTTATGTTCGTTCATTAAGACACTAAACGAACATAAACGAACATACACAATCAGATGTAAATAAGCATAAAATTTACAAAAATATACACTATATTGTGTTTTATTAGTGTTGTTTTGCTTAAGTAAAGGATTTTCAAAAGTATATAATAAAAAGATACCATAGACGAACATAAACATATATATGATCATAAACAAACGAATAATCGGACGTTCACAAACATAAATGATTGAACAAGACTTTTGTTCATGTTCAAACGAACGTAAAATGTTGTTCATGTTCGTTCATTTAATAAATAAACGAACATAAACAAACTTTTTACCGAACGGTTCACGAAATGTTCATTGAACGTTGAGTTCATTTACAGCCCTACGACTAACCCTAGCTATAATGGTATATTTATACCCTAAACTTTAACCTTGAGTCTTCACACTTTGACCCTTCAACTCTTGAATTTCTTCACTTAGAATCCTTTGACTATTTTCCACTTGCTAAAGTATACCTGAAACATAAGAATAACCAAAAAACAACTTTCTCATATTTACACTTTCAACCCTTAACTTATATATTTCAATAAAAATAAAATTATCATTGTGTAAAAATTAAGAAAAACACATCAATCTTTCATCTTCTTTGCGGATTAAATCAAGCGATCACCGGTATGTTATTTATAATCATATTTTAATAATTTTTTTGTTCATTGGTTAGTACAATTTTATTGGTTTTTTTTGTTAAAAAAAATTGTTTTTTAATTAAGAAAATACCCTTTTAATATAATAATTAAATTGCTTTTGTTGATTTAGCTTATTAGGGGTTGTTTTTTTAGATAAGAATTTTGTGTTTTTAGAATTAACAGCTTATTTTTAATAAAAAGTTATGATCTTGATAGCTATTTTTGAATACCCTTTAATACATAGATTAAAATTGAAATTGCTTATTGAACTGATTATTATACAGTTTTATTGATGATTTGGCTTATTGGATATGCTATGGCTATGGCTATCTTTATTTGTATTGTTTTGCTGAAGTTGTTGTTGCTTTTCTAAATATGAAATTGTCTTGTTAAAGAAACAGCTTATTTTGATTAAAAGCTATCATCTTGATGAGGAAGGTTGGATCTTGAAATTGGTTTTTTTTAAGAAGAATTGCTTATTTGCTTATTATTCAAGCAGGGATCTTTTAGTATTTAAATGAACTTTGTAAAACTCTCTTGTAAATAGATAAGCAGTTAATAAACTCTCTTCTTTTTTATAAGTTATAAGCACTTTATATTAACCTATCCAAATAACCCCTTATTGGAATTTTCATCTGCTAAATAAATAAGCACTTAATAAGCATATAAGCACTTTATATCGAAATCGCTCAGCTTAACAATATACTCTATTGGATTGTCACTAATTTTTCTTACCCTAAGTATACATTATAGTTTGTGATCTAGGTAGTGATGAAATTATAAAACAGGCTGGTCATTGCTTACACTTTTCGATTCTTGCATGAATAAGTTGTTAAATAAATAAATGTTATAAATTAATAATTGCATTCACTCTATTGTCATATTGTGTCAATGTTTAATTAATTGCAACTTTTGGAAAGTAGAAGAAGAAATATCAAATACTAAGATCGATTGTAAAGAGTAATGGCAGACTATCACTTTGTGTACAAGGACGTTGAAGGAGCATCAACACAATGGGATGATATTCAAAGAAAGCTTGGAAATTTGCCTCCGAAAGCCCATGTATTCAAACCCGACCCGTTTACTCCTGCAGAAGATGAAGATTCCAGACCTAAAGACAAGCATTGGATCGATCACAAGACCGAAGAGGAACTTGAAGACCTAGAGGATGATCTAGATGATGATCGCTTTCTCCAAGAATACAGGTACACTGAAATGATACAATTCTAAGTTAAGTTACCATTATTTTCATATTTCATTGCGGTGTCAGCTTTTCAAGTAGATTTGAATATTCAGGCGCATATATACCAAAATCTTTCATGTAGGTGAAAAGTTAAAGCATTAGTTATGGGTTTTTATTACTAATCGCTATATTTCATTGGTGTTTATTGAAGGAGAAAGAGGTTAGCAGAGATGAAGCAAGTTGTAAAAATTGCGAAGTTTGGGTCAATTATACCGATTTCTGGATCAGATTTTGTGCGTGAGGTATCACAAGCTCCATCAGATGTGTGGGTGGTTGTTATTTTATACAAAGATGGGTACTAATTCTGGATCTTTTTCACTATTAGGACTTGATTTTTATTAGGTTCTCGAGTGGTATGTGTATGTGTGTTAATAAGCTGTGGTCTTAAAATAGGTACCCTGAATGTGGAGTGCTAATGCAATGTATGGAAGAACTGGCAGCAATGTATTCCGCAACAAAGTTTGTTAAAATTATATCGACGGATTGTATTCCTAATTATCCAGACCAGAATCTCCCCACTGTATTGGTCTACAATAATGGTGCTGTCAAGGCAAATTATACGGGTTTACATACTTTTGGTCGAAGATGCACTCCAGAAGGTGCATTTTTTCTTACAATTTATATCTCTAATTTCTGTTGCTGCTTTAAAATTTGTTTTAAGTAAATCATTAGGTTCTAGGGCTATCTATACATGAATAGATTGATATGGGTTCTGTGCATACCTATTGCACCACTTCTGTCGAGTATCTTTCACTACAAAATCATAAGCTAGATCCCTTTTTCTCTGCTACAATTAATAGAGCTTTCTAATCACCCATGCCCGGTTATTAACCTCATAATATATACTATAATATCAGCATCATTCCTGACTTCTAGAAATCCTCCCTATCTAACGCAACAATCACCCTCCAAACCCATTTCTTTGCAACCCGTGTACCACACTTGCATGGCATACCGTTTTTGACAATGTTATAACTACTATATAGAATTTGGTGCAACTTTTTTATATATCTTCTTCTGTGATAACTTGAAACAAAAAATGTATGTTCGCGATCATTCTTCTGCCTCTTTCTAGTTATTTGCTAGATCTTGAATGATCATGTACTTATTTATAATCAGTTTTATATAGGCAAACATTCTGTAGTTAACCAATTAATATTTTTTATTCTTATTTTTTGCATTAAGATTATGACTTTATTTTAAAGAAAGTTCAAAACGAAAAAGTGAGCAACACAAACTATTTTGACCATGACCAGTTTTCAAAATTGGTCCATATCTACTGGTCCACCCATTACCCAATCCCAACCCTCCTGTTTTGCCACTTTTAGTGAATGGGTTACTTTGGTTTCTGTATTATTTTAACTGGTCAGCTCAATACTTTAGCTAAGGGCAATGAGTCAATTGGGCATACGGGTCAAATAGGCTGAGACTTGAGAGCCTCCAAAAGCCTCGGTAATGCATAAAGCCTCCCAAATAGTAGATTCTTATATATTTGGCGATTATAATTATTATGTTAAGAATAAACTTAAATAAGTAATTATAATCAACACATTAAATTTATACTGTTTTGTATAAATTGAAACCGGACAAATATAAAGACCAGAGGAATCAATCATTTACTTATGGATGGGTCTATTCAGTGTTGTGTCAAATGGGTCATAGCGAAAGGTAAACCTAAAAAAGGAATTGGGTCAAATGTGTCGCGAGTCACCCAAGTGTCTTGCTTAATGCACTCAATATGTTAAATTGCTTTGTTTTAATTAGTTAAAGGGTTATCATATATGCAGCTGTATAATAGTTTATAACTCATATGTTTATTAGAATGTTAAACGAAATGGACAAAGAGTGTTCCAACCAGTCCTAAAGTACCCATTTTGCTTGTCATGGTTTCTGCGTAGTTCTCAGTTGGGTTGCTTTATGTGCAGGTGTTGCTCTGATCTTGTGCCAGTCAGACCCTGTTCTTAATGATGGCCAGAGTGATGGTGAAGCTTCTAGGGATGCTGTCCTTGAAGGAGTAAGGAGGAGGTTTATTGAGAAAGTGGTAACACAGCATGAAAATGACGATGACGGGTCTTCAAGTGACTAAAATTGTGGTCTTTTTTTTTTCTTTTCTTATTTGTATGTTGAATCATAGGTAATGGTTAGTACTTGACTGGAATTTTGTACCCTTTTGGTTTGTTTACTTTTGCTTTGTGTTCTGGAATTGTCGTATTGTTGCTTTCAAATAGACATGAATCCGCGGATGACTGAATTGTCAAGTTAGTTAATCTATATACCGTTAACATATCTTTAGTCAATCAATTAGTTGTATTGTAATTATATTTAACTGTACATTTATGGGATGAGCTGTAATCTTATGGGCTCAAGCCCATCTTGTAACTATTTATATGTATGCTTTGAGGAATATAAGACACACAGATTCATACCAAATTACAGCTAAGGATAATTACAATACAACTAATTAATTGGCAATACAACTAATTGATTGACTAAAGATGTGGGTTACATATACATGTGTATTTCTGTAGTGAGATTGTACAAATTACCCTAAACTACTAATGGGTTTTGTAATCGTATGCTGTAAACTCCTAATAATTCAAAACATCTACTCACATAATCTTACTAAAGTGTACGAGCATGTTTGAGCGTACTCGTTCGCAATCAATCACTTAATTCACTCATCTTATACAATGATAATATACAAAATAACAATCAAACTCGCTGTTTATGTCATTTTAGTTGGGGTCCACACACATAATTAACTTCCACATACACCATCCCCAGATTATTCATCACCTTGCCACATCAACTTACACTTTCAAAAAAAAAATTTCATATACACATAATCAACTATATACATATAGAAAGCCCAATTTTCTGAGATATCTAAACCCAAAACCAAAACCATAGCAGAGTTATACTTCATGAGCTTCGAATTCGGTTTAAATTGACTTTCATTAACCTGAATAAAACCTAAATAGTCCCTCAATGTATTATGAGTCAATATGATATAATCAAGACATAGTGAGTCTTTTTTTATGATATTTAAAATGTTAGAGGGGGGGGGTTATCATGGACAAGTGAGTAGAGAGGACTTAAATTTCACAAGAATTTAAATTTTTAGAATAATGTGTATTTTATTATTATTCTATTCTAAATAAAATTAAAAATCTAACACGATAAACTTCTCAACTCAATTATATATGTCACAA
This sequence comes from Tanacetum coccineum, assembly GCA_026074375.1. Lineage (NCBI taxonomy): Eukaryota > Viridiplantae > Streptophyta > Magnoliopsida > Asterales > Asteraceae > Tanacetum > Tanacetum coccineum. The sequence goes on from BQNB010096087.1 coordinate 19,521, forward strand.
TACTATTAACATATAATATTTAGGACGGGTTCAATTCTTATTTCATGTTCGGGGTTAGATAGATATTGTGATAATGAGATTATCGGAATTCGGTTAACGTTTGTCATCCAAACATACTACTGTAGAAAGACCGATAACCCAATACTTAGTTAATATTTTATCAAATTCAATCATTAATCAGATTTCGCGGTTATTTGGCTGAGTTCAGTCGTGCCCCCGGTTCATAATCGATAGTTTACATAACACCAAAAAAAAACCATTTATATGAATATCCACTAAAAACACTCCCCCCATACAATCAATTTTCAGTGAGTTTATTAAAATTGATGAAGGTTTCACAGCTATTTAGACTAAATTATATATTTTCCCTATTAACTCCCTTATCTCTGATGGTCTGAACAGATAAAAAACTAGAATTGTGAACATAACGTTTTTTTTGGTAAGAAACCATAGTTGTTATCTTCATGTCAGTTTGATAACCAATTTTCATTCTTAAATCCAATAATATACATATTCATGAACCTAAGACTAATGAAGACATAAGCATTTTATCACAAAAATTCCAATCATAAATACATTTCAAAAAAATACAAAACATTTCATCAACCAATAACTTTCATAACTCCCAATTTTCTCAAACAAATCAATCATCAAATAATTCTCAACTATCAAAAATAAAAAAACAAACTTCAATCAAACAAATCATATATTCAACAAAAGGTGCCAATCCAATGGAGAACAGAAACAAAAAAAATATAGGGGAGTGGTGTGGATTGGCTGCCATCTTTACCCCCTCCGCGTCTTCTATTAAACCAACTTGACCCGCCCTTCACGCCCAGCACAAACATACAACCATACTCATACTCCCAAATCACTCATCATCGAACTCCTTTCATCATCGATCATGTTCCCGCACACCCCATCCTCTCCAAGGGACCATCTCTCATAGCTCTTTTCCAACTTCCCTAACCCCAGCACCACCCATCCCGATGATCTCCACCTCGCTATGGTGTTCATGGAAGGGTCTGGATAAGTGATAGTGGTGCCCCAAAGCCCCTTCATCTACCCCCCCCGCCCCCCCCTCACCTCCACCGCATACCCGAATAATCGGCGCCACTGACTCTATTCCCCCTGCCCGTCCCATCATTCATCTCCCCCAACGCACCATACCCATCATCTCTTCACAACTCCCCCACAAGTCCCCCCCATCGCCAAATCCACATTTTTATTTTTTGACTACTTCTTGTGTCTAAATATTTCTATGTGCGTGCTATGCATCATGCATGCTTAAACAAGTACAGATTTTTCTTTAAAGTATACGCCCAGATCCCTCTCCAAAATTACTACAACTTCAATTCCGAACACTCCAACAAACTTCTTCAAGCTTCCGAACCACCTCAACCATTAATAATGAAACATCTACTAAATTAATAGAGTAAAAAATCCATAATTGGTTCTGTTTCGGGTTTACATTTGGTTCAGTTTCGGGTTTGAACGAAAAAACCATAATTGCATATAAAATGTTTTATTTATAGTATGATATACTTGTAGTGTTTTTTTTATGTATATAAGAAACACATATATGTACTACGAGTTGAGGTTTTTATGTTATGCTACAGCTTTACGATTTTAAGTTGTATCTGGTTATGATAAACAGACGTTTTGATGTTTTTTTTGTTTTGCCAATACAAGTAAACCGAGGTGAACACCCATACAACTTAAGTTACAGTTTTCATCTCGGATCCTTACGGCCTCCTCCGCAGTCCGACCCTCATGGATCAGTTTTAAAAATACAAAAAAACCCGAAAAAACCAATATATTATTAATATATTATAAATATTCGATTGAGTTTTAATAAATGTGGTTTCATTTCTTCGACATATTTTTCGATTATCTGGTTGGTTATAACACCTAAATTGTGAACCTCATACTCCTTTCACATGCATAAATGCCATATGGGGACTGCGAAGGCCATATCAATTCAACAAAGTTCGTGAGAACACTGACGGTCACCTCTCAGATGCAAAGCGGAACACTCATCTAATGGATATGAATAGTGTGAGCATGTTACACCAAAGTGGGTGATCAATGAAGCCCTCATTGAAGTCAGTTCGATGAATGATGGGGCAATCACCTCTCATGGACGATGAAGTTCTCGAGAGGGAGGGTTGATCTCTGCGCATCACATTGCACCCTAGGCAAATCCCCATCGGTTTGTGGCCTAGAGAGATTATGTTGTTCATAAGATTAACAGATACGCTTAACAATGACACAATGCTTTTTGTGGCCTAGAGAGATGTTGTGTTCATAAGATAACATTCGTCTTACAATGACACAATGCGTTTTGTGGTCTACTGCAAGTGGAGTTCTTCGAAATTGGCAGTTAAGCGTGCTCATGTGAAAGTAGTACTGGTTTGGGTGACATGCCGGGAAGTCTTTACATGAGGGCCACAAAATCAAAGCCATGAGCCTGCGGGCAAAGAGGGCAATATTATGGTTTGAGTATGTGGGATGTTACACATGGTATCAGAGCAAAACAAAACTCAAAGTTGATGGTTATGTGGAAAGGAAGAAAGCTAGACTAGTTGTACAAGGCAATAGGAAAAATTATGTCATAGAATATCAAGAAACCTTTGCTCCACTTGCTAAAATGGTAACCGTAAGATCACTTTTAGCAGTGGTTGCATTGAAAGGTTGGGAGTCTTGTCAAATGGATGTTTCTAATGCCTTTTACATGAAGATTTATTGGAAGAAGTGTACATGAAAGTGCCTTTGGGGTATGCTGGTAAGGAGGAGGAGTGTGACAACTGAATCTAACCTGGACAAAAGCTTAGTTGTAAGCTGAAAAAGTCCTTGTATGGGCTTAAACATGCTCCTAGACAGTGGTTTTCTAAACTGTATTATGCTCTTTTTTCTTTTGGATTCACACAGTCAAAGACAAACTACTCATTATTTGTTAAAGGCAAAGATCAAAAGTTCACAGGTGTGCTGGTCTATGTAGATGATTTGTTAATCACTAGAAATAATGCTGCTGAGATTTAATTACTTAAGTCACAGTTGAGTTTTACTTTTCATATGAAAGACCTGGGTGAATTGAGTTATTTTTTTGGGTCTTGAAGTATCTAAATCAGCTCAAGGTATCTTCATTTCTCAGCACAAGTATACAATGGAGTTGCTCAAAGAAGGTGGTGTTTTAAACAATAAAGCTTACAAACTACCAATGGATCCTAATTTGAAACTGAAGGCTGATATTGGTATTGCTATGTCTGATCTTGAAGTATATAGGAAGTTTATTGGCAATGACCTGACATTTGCTACACATTTTTACTTTTGAGCCAATTTATGCAGTCTCCTACCTCTGTGCATATGCAAGCTGTTAAACATTTGCTCATATACTTGTTGCATGCTCTAGGTCAAGGAATACTTCTTGCTAAAGTCTGAGCATTTCAATTAAAGCCTATTGTGATTCTGATTGGGCCAGTTGTCCTATGACAGAAAGTCTACTACAAGATATTATATTCTATTGGGAGATTCACCAGTCTCTTGAAAGTCAAAGAAGCAAGTTGTGGTGTTTTAAACAACAAAACTTACAAACTACCAATGAATCCTAATTTGAAACTGAAGACTGTTATTGGTATTGCTATATCTGATCTTGAAGTATATAGGAAGTTTATTGGCAATGACCTGACATTTGCTACACATTCCAACTTTTGAGCCAATTTATGCAGTCTCTACCTCTGTGCATATGTAATCTGTTAAACATTTTCTCAAATACTTGTTGCATGCTCTAGATCAAGGAATACTTCTTGATAAAGTCTGAGCATTTTAATTAAAAGCCTATTGTGATTCTGATTGGGCCATTTAAGTTGTCCTATGACAGAAGGTCTACTACAAGCTATTATACTCTATTGGGAGTTTCACTAGTCTCTTGGAAGTCAAAGAAGCAAGTTGTGGTTTCAATGTCTAGTGCAGAAGCAGAATATAAAGCAATGGCTCTTACTTGTTGTGAAGTGACATGTTTGGTGAGTTTACTAAAGGATCTTGGTATTAAAGACATTCAACCTGTAGATATGTTATGTGATAATCAAGCAACATTATACATAGCTGCAAACCTAGTGTTTCATGCCAAGACAAAGCACATAGAGGTGGACAGCCACTTTGTCAGAGATCAAATGAAGGCTAGGCTAATAAATCCTTCTTATGTGCATACTAAGTCCCAAATTAGCTGATATTGAACAACCTAGGAGTGTTTGTTCCATCCCACTCTCCACTTGAGGGGGAGTGTGTAGGAAGATGTCAAGGATAGTCAAAGGACTAGATTGTAAATGTATTTAAGTTAGAGGGTTAGAAATGTACATGTAGAAAGTTAGTTGTATAGCCAATATAAATACTTTGTAAATCCGTTATTTTCATTTCAAGAAATACAAAACGGTTTTTCCCTCCATAATGTTTATCCCTTCCATTGAAGTTCTCATGAACACCATTAGTAGAAGTTGTTTTGACCCATTACCCGAACCACCTCAGCCATTAATAATACAACATCTACTAAATTAATCACATACGAATTGAAAAACTACCAAAAAGGAGGTTAACCAACTTACCTCAACATCATATCACAGTCATGTATCTTGAAGTCCTTTTTTGCGCGCATCTTAAGATTCGAACTATAATTACAAAAAGTTTGGGCGAAATACGTTTACTACTTGAGAGGTGCAAGACGAACAATGCTACCATTTTTGGTGCAAAACAAAAAGACATAACGGTTAGAGTTGTGATTTGATTCACAATTCGGACCTCATACATTATAGACTACGTGACTTGATCTACGGCCTCCAAAGCATAAAAAAGATAACCATTATTCGACCTTCTTCACCAGGTCACTATTACTTTGGTTTAAATCTTATCGATATGGTGTTAACATGGACTTTTATATGAATGAACACCATAACTTTCCTTAAAGTTTAAAATATGATACTCTACAAATGTAAGTGCAACTAGACATACATTCTTTAGAAACATTAAAACTTAATTTCAATGGTGACTAAAAAAGGGACTCATTCTAGCAAGTCTAACTGTTACACCAAGCTATATAGGCACAACTCAAACACATAAGCAAAAATAAGTCTTGCTCAAATGCCAAATCAGTACTAGTTGACTTGACCGGTTCAGGTAAAAATAACAAATTAGGTTAAATCGGCCCATGCAATTTCCATGCTACAATTTACATTTGCTACCTAGAATTCCAGTTTAATGTTGTATTATGCATGTGCTCATTGAAAAAAAGGAGATGCTACTTGCTAGGTTGGTATCTCTAAATTTAGCAAAAAAGGGGTTGACCAAGTATTTTGAGAAAAAGTTTATATTCTACCAATAAGAACATCAAACATCAACTTACAACAATAAAAGTGTAATTACAATAAACAATGAGATTCATTGTTCGACGTACCTGATGTGAGGGTTGCGAAGACTTCACAGGAAGTTTTACAATCCCCTAGGCAGTGTACCTAATCGTTGCAGTGTAGTATATGCAAGACTCGGGGGTTGTTATCGTTCTATAGGGGAATAGGTTGGGAAGGCTTGATCACGGTCTAACAGAATTCTAGAGGTTGAGAGAAGATTATTTTTTGTGTTTTTATATTTATAAGAAAGCAGGTAAATCTATGGTTTAAGAGGTTAGTTTGTTTAACTAATAACTAAACTAATTAATATCTAATCTACTGGTGATAACTTTTATGATAAGCAAATGTATTTACCTAATCATGCACTACTCCTCAGATTACTTCTCCTATATTCGTTGCTTTGTCACGTTTGTGATGATCTGTGTAAGTATTTCATAGGTCATGAACGGATTACACGAACCCGTCGTCTATTTAATATTCTGTTAGGGCAACGCACAAGTAAGGTAGTATGAAGACAGTTACAAGGCCCCTAAGAGTATATTAAATGCATGTGAAATAACTTATGAGGGATCAACCATATAGTGGGTAAGGTAGTATTAAGACTGTTACCGATGGTATCCTTTCTACACTACTCGCATTTCCCTAGATATATTAATAGCGATACAAACAAAAGCTGGTTTTCTAAAGCCTAACGCGCACATTCATCAACAAGAAGAAACATCAAAAGGATCTACAACATAAGTTTCATGCAATCATAGATAAATACAAAGGAGGGTTTAGCCTCGCATGTTA
>BQNB010096088.1:0-22861 GCA_026074375.1 Tanacetum coccineum
TTTTTTTTCATTTTCGATCAAAAGTAGTTAGAGTATCTAGTTTGACCGTTGACCAAGTCAACGTCGAGTTTGACTTCCGAAAATGCTAAAATTGATATTACTTCCGAGTTTCATGTTTAACTAGTTCTGAAAATGAATAATCAGCACGTTATACCATATTTTATGCTCGAATCTCACCGAGTTTGTTCTTACGATAAAACCGTAAGCAACAAAACTCGATAAAATCAAACATAACGAAAATAAGCTCAAGAAATAAGCTGATAAATCAGATTAAGCAAAAAACTCGAAATAAACTGCTGAACTGAATCTGATATGAATCTGGACTGAATTTGTAAACCACATCTGATCCGAATTTGCTGAAAAGTCACCGAATAAGCTACAAAAAGCAAAAACTAAATAAAATAAGCTCAAATAAGCTGCGTAATAAGTTGAACTAAATAAGAAAAATATTACGAATCGCTCCTGCAACTTTGATACCACTTGTGAGGTTTCTCGATTCACGATCTCGGGAGGTCGGGGAAGCTCAAAATAAGAATAAGCCATAATGATGAGGAGAGAGCTTTTTCTAATTTTTAAAGTTTTATTAAAAGGAAAAATGAAAGGGAAATTGCAAATGTGAGATTCACCCTCTAATGTTGATTAGAGGGGAGTATTTATAGGCTAAACACAAGGACACTTTGGACTAATTACACTTTTAGTCCTTGTGTTTTAACTTAAGCCTAAACTAGAGTAATTTCCATGTAGACACCATATTTTTTATCCTAACAAGAAAGCAAAAAAATATAACTATGTATACAATGAAGGTTTTCGCTGGACTAGTTACCTCTGATATTATGTAGGTCAAATATGCTATCAGAATCATCAGCAAAATTTCACGGACTCTTGAATGCCTATCAAAACAAAGTAATCAACATATATAAGATTTCCGATGTCTCCTATTAGTTCAATTTTCATTTTTCACATTAAACAATGTAAAAGCACTAACTTGCCAAACCCCGAGCCTCTAAGGATATACGATGTCAAAAGCCCAGCCTGCAGAAACATATTAAACGTCAGTACATATTCAAACTGTTTACAAAAAATACTCGGTTAAGAATAAATCTTACTTACAGTAACACCATGAAAAGTGTTTGTGAAGAACAAATACAAGAAATCTATAACGATTGTAAGAGCAGCTTTGCCACCAAGTGTGCTCGCATTGATCTTTTGAACCGCATTGAATAGGAAAACAGATGTTGCATCATTCACTACTCCTTCACCAAAAACTAAAGTGTAGCAAAGGAGTCTCATCTTGGCATTTAGTTTGTTATTCCAACAACATGTTTTGCTAGTTTTGCTCGTTAGCCTAGTACTTTGACACATTTTCACTTCATTTTTCACATCATCCCAATTACAACAAATAAATTGACCCATGGCTCATTTGTACCATTTCCTATGTTGCTTTTGTTATTATAATGTTATAATATATAATTTATCAATCCATAATTCTTTATTCATTTCCTACTATAATTATGGCTATAATTTTTTTCTCATTCAATCTATAAACCCAAAACAGACACATGGCTCATATCTCATTCATATAAGTTTTTTTTTCACTACCCAAAAATAAACATAAATAAAACCAAACTAATTAACCTCATTAAAGCTACAAGACCAAACATCAAAAAACAAAAAATTAACAAAAAAATAAATACCTAATGGACTGGTGGCCTTTGAAGGCGACGACAGAAGCAGTGGCAGCCGTGTCATGGTGGACTCATATACTACAATTAAACACAAAGTTATAAACCAATTAAACAAAGACACGCAAAATCATTAATTTGTTTAAAAAATAAACCAAAATTTTTAAACCAAATTAAAAATAAAAACGAAAACCTTACTTACAGTAACACCATGAAAAGTGTTTGTGAAGAACAAATACAAGAAATCTATAAAGATTGTAAGAGCATCTTTGCCACCAAGTGTGCTCGCATTGATCTTTTGAACCGCATTGAATAGGACAACAAATGTTGCATCATTCACTACTCCTTCACCAAAAACTAAAGTGTATAGTAAAGGAGTCTCATCTTGGCATTTAGTTTGTTATTCCAACGACATGTTTTGCTAGTTTTGCTCGTTAGCCTAGCACTTTGACACATTTTCACTTCATTTTTCACATCATCCCAATTATAACAAATAAACTGACCCATGGCTCATTATACTATCTAACGTTTATGGTAGTGCTTACCCTCACAACTTCAACAGTAACTTTTTTGTATTATAAAAGAATTAGTTTTTTAATCGAGTGAACAGTAACAATATTAATAAATAATTCTTATCACACATTACGTTAACTATTGTTCTTAACATCACACGTAAATATACACGTGTTCTCCAAAACACATAATACCACCTACACAACACCTCCTCCACCGCCTTCTCCCACAAGAACAACCCCTTATCTCACACACATTCAGACACGACTGAAAACACTCACCAGCGACTTCGTCCGACCACAAGGTGCAATTTTTGTATTCATGATGTATTTCTTTTCAATTTTTAATGAGTGTTTAATTTTGTGAGTTTAAACCCATGGATTTTTCTTATATCTTAATTTTGTTCGTGTTTTAGGTTGATTGGTTCCAAATAGAGATTTTAAATTTATTAGCTTTGTCGAGGTAATTTATTTTTATTCTTATGTTTTAATTTGGGAATATGATTAATTTTGAATTAGGGATAATGGGTGTGCAAAAGTTTTGATTTTGATATTCGGGATTTTTGGTTTTCAGCCGTTGATGCGGTTATATTTTAGGGCGAAATCTGAAACGGGTATGCCAGGTATGAAAATATATGTGGTTGTTTTCTTGATAATTTTTTTTAAAGTTTGTATTGTTTAATGTTACATGAGTGGTGGTGAACTCAGTCATAACTCGAATTAGGGTTTATCAAGATTGTTATGCTGAATATTAGGTAATAAACCCACCTTTTATAATTCTTGCTTAATTTGTGTTAGTGGACATGATGAGATGTTGATTTTATATTGTTAGAGTCGAGGCAACTTTAAACCATCGAGTTGATCAACAATATAGTTTATTCATAGCACTATATGATAGAAAACCGGTTTTATAATAATGGCGTCACATGTTCATTGGTTTTAGAAGTTTTAGATGCTCAAAGTAATGCTTTTGGTATCGAAAACTGAAAATGTTAAGGTTTTTTTTTGTGTGGATTGATGGTTCAAGATGATGATGTTTGCGTATTAAGTTTCCAGTTTGATGGCAGCTTGGCAGTTTGCGGAGGCAAGTGATTGGTTGCGACCCCAATGATCGATGAAATGTTTAAGTGAAAATTGTAGTGACAATTTTGGTTTTTTTTGTTTATAGTTGTTAGGAAATGTTTTAAATCTTTGAGAGGCACTAAAAGAAATTTTTTGAAGCTTGAGCTTTGTACTTGCATAAATTGTGGTACGATATCTTGAGCTAACTGCTCTCACAAAATGAACACACAATGGTGGAATAGAGGTTGTGTAGGTAAAGCCAGACATGCTTTATGCTTCAAATGCTTTCGAGATTGGTCCTTTTGTTGATACTGATCAATGATGATATTCATTATGACTCTACATTCCTCATTTTTTTCCAATGTGTAGGAACACAACTGGACCAACGCAGGAGCGCTGCCATGATGAATAACACATTATATGGAGGTTTCATTCGGTATCCAGATGTCTCAAGATTAAGAAACTCGTCAGTGTGTTCGTATTCGAGGTAATTTTGTGCTTAATATGATGTTTCCTTTATCAGTTGATTTTTGCGGCGTTTTTTAGACTTAAATTGTGCTGCTTTTTTTAGTTTCGTAATAGTTATATTGCTTTTCGTGTTTTGATTTCACGACGATTGAAACATCAAAGTGATTTGTTTCTTGGTTGGTAAATTCGAAATAACTGATGCGTCGTGGTACAATATCTCGAAAATAACTGATGCGTCGTGGTACAATATCTCGAAAATAACTGATGCGTCGTGGTACAATATCTCAAAAATATCTGATGTGTCATGATACAATATCTTGAAAATAACTGATGCGTCATGGTACAATATCTTGAAAATAACTGACGCGTCGTGGTACAATATCTCGAATATAACCAAGGTTATAAATAGCGTGAAGCGTGGCGTAGCGGCATAGCCAAGCCTCAAGCTTTAGCGTGAGGCGTAGCGACATGGCGTTTTTAAGGCGTGACTTAAGGCGGCAAAAAATATTTATAGATTTATAGATTATATCATAGTTTAGAATAATATGAGTAGTAAATATTATTAAATTCAAGCATCAATCCAAAATATTAGTAAATCCAAGCATAAATCTCAAAATTTAAAAAATCCCTTAAACACTTCAAAAAAACTCGCCACGCTATGCGCTATAGCGCGCTTTATCACGCTATATGACGCTATATTGCACGCCACGCCTAGAGACGACGCCTTGGCCTGTTTCGTAACGTGGAGGCCACGCTTCGCGCTATGGCGACGCTATGGCGCCGCTATAGCGCGCTATTTAGAACCCTGGTTGTTTGTGATTCTTTGTAACATATGCTTTATATATATATATTTTATAGGATGCAGCAACGATATTGATTACTATGGCGAGCCTTTATGGAATGAAAATAACTTATCTACGTGTTGAGTTGATGTGCCATTAACAAAAAAAAGGAGTGGAAGAAGCAGTTGAAGCAAGCAAAAGAATAAGCAATATACCTATTGACATAATATATACATCTGCACTTATTCATGCACAACTGACAGCTATGCTTGCCATGACTCAACATAACCGCCAGAAGGTATCCGCACACATATTTTTTCTTGATGCCTTTTTTCTTTCATTTGTCCCGTTTTAGTGTATTGTTCGATTAGCCTTTTTACATTAATATGTTTATGTTTAACCCGTTTGTAGGTGTCTATTGTATTGCCTAATGAAAGCAAACTAGCTCAATCATGGATACAAATTTTAAGTCAAGACATTGAAGAGCAATGTATCAATGTTGTTACAACTTGGCAACTAAATGAACGAACGTAAGTGTTTTACATCAGTTCTATCTTCTATAACATACGCAAGTGACTTCCAACCCATTCTGATTTATCTGGCCCAACCTATGGGTGAATTTAGGGGATTAATAAACATTTTAGAACTGAAGTTTGCAATAAACCTGTTATAGACAGAATAATGGTTGCAAGTTTCTGCATCTAATTGAACATTTAACTCGATACAATTGAAACTTGCAAGTATAATGACTTTTTTGCTGCTAATATTGTGCAAGACAACCAATCTTACAGTTTTGAGCTATTAGTTAGTTCAACCAACTGAAATGGACACTCATGTAACAAATATCTATGGCACAAGCATTCAATTATTGGAATTCAAGAGCTATGCTTTATGAGCATTTCCATAACTTATAAAGAGCATTAATCACATTCAGGACAGGATAGTAAACCACCTGATAGATGACATCTAGCTAAACCGGGCTGCATTTTAATAGTATGTGCTAAACCTATATACTATATGAAGTACTTACGACAACCCATTCTCGCTTTACAGGTTCTTTTAGTAGACGGTAATGCTTTTCAGAGAGGCCAATATAATCTGTTTGGACTGACAAGGGGAGGAACCAATACTTGCGAATAGACATATGAGCTATCATATTGAGGTGCGTCGACTGTATATTTTTAAATTTATTAGTAAGTTTGATAAGTAAGTGTTCTTCAAGTACTTATTTAAGCAGAAAAACACATATATTGATGAGCCATTCAAATGCTTTTGTTAATATTACGAATTTTGTTTTGAGATTATGGGGTGTTTGTTTAAGCTTATTTGTGGTTCGCTTAAATTTCATAAGGCTGAATTATGCATATGGGATTCCATATTTTTCAAGATCATGATATTCATAATGGTTATCCAGGAAAACAGAATCAGCCTATCGTTTGTGGTATGGCGACGCGAAGCCGTAAGGTTTTTTCTTCCTGTTTATCTGTACGTACTACAGTTGGTGGTTTACTTTTGATCCATGAAACTTATGAATTAGTCGATTGGGTTTTTTTTATAGAAATTAGGCTCTTATTAATTATGCAATCACGTCAAACTCACATAAATTGGCCAATTTTTTCCAATGCAGATGTACGACTTCATTAAAACCTTTAATACTTTGACAAAAAAGCCATTAATTATCACGTTCATGCATTGATAAGGTCATAAGGTTTAAAATCGCCAGAGGTGGCAAAAGAGATTCATGTTAAATGTAAATTCTCAAAACAATTGGTATAAGGGTCAAAATGGTTTAGATTCTCAGAGGTGATATATATGATTTGGTTTTGTGTTCTATGAACGAAAATATGGTTTTAAATTTCAGGAATTGAAGTTGCTCGAGTAGCGACAGAGAAGAAAGTTACATCGATCAAAGCATGGGAAGATATGTCATCGAGTACTCCACCTATCCGACCCCTAACAACCTGCTCAAAACAGGCACCGAGAACACCTCCATTGATCGGAACACAAGACTACAACAGTCCGAAAACCAAACGCCACAACACAATAACATGCCAGAAATACTGGCTTAAGTACTATCGTTTCACATTTTGAATCTGACTACAACAGCCACCAATTATGTTGCGGTGGATGCTAATAAACAACAGCTATGCATTTTTAGGCTTTGGGAAGGCCTGAGGTGGGTTGAATCGAAATTTGGGTGGGTCAAAATGGGTAGTTAAGGGTCTGAGGTGGGTCAAAAGAGCTCAAAAATAACATTCTCAAGCTTTTTTAACTTCCATTGCCAAATACATCATCTCTATATGAGCTTTGGGTTTAATGGCGATCAATTTACCCGTAAGTTCAATCTTTTATTTACCTCAACAATCATCAATCTATATGAAAAATTAATCGTATTTTTTGCAATGTTTCTGTTTGTACTTTCATATTCATCTTTATTAACTTTACACCTTTTATCTTGCAGAACTTTTGTACTAGGAAGAATGTGGTGCATCAGTTGGATCCGGGTGTAATGCCTCATCTCTTGGGACATCATCAGTTAATGCCATAGGCACGGTACGTGTAACTTACTATTGGTGAATCGTATAGAGGGCGTTTGGATATTTGTTTTAGTTCTCATAATGTTGCAACAAGAAATAGTATTAATCACTTTTAATCTTTTTGGATTAGTGGATTTTTAAAAAAAAATCAGATATGTTAACCACTCCAACATGTGGTATTTAAATATACAATTTAAATACCACAGATTAAGCCAGCCATCGGGTTATCGATTTGTCCCAAAAGTAAAGTATTCAACAGATGTAAAGTCACCCATATGTGAAGGTGGCATGGCCAAAGCCAATTAGGATTCTTTCACTTTGAAACAAAACGTAATTAAGGGGGCATATTAGTTGATTAGTATGTCGTATATGATTACAGAAATTCTAGCATTTATTAGGGTTCGGTAGAAAACTGTCACCTGGTGCTTTAGGATCAAACACGAGGGTTAGTGATATGGCCTTGAACAAGGACTGTTTAAACAAGTGACAGATTAAAAAGCCAAATCATAATGGTTTTCTCCACTATACCTATGGTTTTATTAGTTTAGATTCAATTTATGCGTTGCTTTCTCCTTTATGTGATGCAGTGAGCCCAGAGCATCTGTTAGCCGCCTTTTTTTACGACCCTTACCGAAAACCACCCCGACCTACATAACATGACAAAAAATAAAATACGTGAGGACCGTAACAATCGTTGTAGGGTGCGCCTCATATTTGTACCATTAGCCTGTTGTTTAGGTTATGATAGTGATTATGTGATGATCGAATAGTTAGAGTGACCTAAAAAACACACATGTACAACTTTAAGGCCTCCATATCAAATCATTCAGCCACATCCCACAAAAAGTTTGATCATGTAAGTAAAAGTTATTTCAAGTATATATTATCACTAAACAATAACAAGTGCAAAAAAATAAGGTTGTAACATGTATTATCAGAATTTAAGATGCATTTGCATTTGTTGAAACAGAAAAATGTTGAAATATTATGACAGTATCTCAGGTTATAAACCAGGCTAAGCTATGTTAACCCGAAAACATATGCAAAACATTCTACACATTCACAATTTAACGAGTAATGTGATCTTAAATTTTTTTGAATTTCGGCTGCTATGGCTGACGCTGGATCTCAACAGGCTGTATCAATGACAGATTATGATTTTGCTTCGTCATACATTCCCGATATCATATGCAAAAACTCAGGTTTACATATTGAAAGGTTAGTCGGATACGTACCTAAATAAAGCCACGATATGGATTTTTGAGGCTTTAACAGTTCTCTACATATCTGTTTGAGGTATTGTGGCTGCTAAAAAGGTGCATCTCAATACATACTATGATTGATACGTTTATGTTGATCTAGGCGAAAACATTCGGCATTGCTGGGATAGCTGATGTATTTTAGTTCGCTGAGATACTTTTGAAGACATAGCTGTGGCTTGAAGGAGACACAAAAAAGATGATATGAATGGTTTATGGTTGTTGCACTCAATATCTTCATGTATGCTTCTCCTCTTTCTGTTATAGTAAGTAGTCGGTAGTACAACAGTACTTAATATCGTTTAGAATTATCTTTTTAGCTACAATGGAATTTACTTAACTGACTTTTTTTTAAAATTCACAAGCATATGATCACTTTAAAGTAAGCAATCCAAACACCCCCTTTACTAGATCATGTGATAAGGGGTCTTTGGGATTGATTAATTGAACAGTTAATCTATGTATTTTAAGCCAGACAAGCAGTTTTTTTAATAAACTCAACTATATATCTTTTAATATTTTTGCATTCAGCTGTGCAAAACATGTATTTGTTAAGAAATGTATAGATAGTCTGCTCTTTGACCCTTTCGTATAGAACTATTTTGTTTGTTTAATCATTACTCATTACTCCAATTTTCATATCAGGTTTGGCAGTCCTAAATCAGCCCAAGTATTGGTTCAAATTCTGACGTGGAATCATTTTGAGGCCGACCAGGCTCGGACAAACCAGCACTTTTTACTCTTATTGTGTAGATTTCGTTTAGCCAATTCCACTTGCAACTGTTTATGGTAACTTAATCCCGTGTCTTCTTTATCGTACTCTGGCGTTTTTTATGTACCATTATAATGATTTCCTTAAAGTCGGGCTATCTTGCCTTATATTTGTAGTATGAACTATTTGTGTATTGTATTAGTGTATTTACAAGTAACATTTTTTGTTTATCAAAAAAATATTAAGTAAATTGTTGTAATGCATGTGACATGAACTGATAATTACACAGTGGCATGTGGTAAAAGTTTGCTGCAAATGCAAATGGAAAAATGGTATAAATGCATGTGTAAAAAAGCAGGCCAGTAGGCAAAATCCTTAAAACAAATAAACCTTTAAGAAAAACCCAATGACAAAACCCGTCGCGGCGAAGCGCGGGTCTCCAAAACTTGTTTGTACCATTTCCTATGTTGCTTTTGTTATTATAATGTTATAATATACTTCATTCGTCTCAAAATTATTGTCCCCTATTGACTTTTTAAGTCTTTCTCTTTCAACTTTGACCTTAAAATATTTTTGTTTGTGTTATATAATACTTGATAAAAATCATAGCTATGAAAATACATTTAAAAACCAATCAATTTGTATATTTTTCATTAAGTATTATATAACACAAACAAAAATATTTAAGGTTAAAGTTGAAAGAAAAAGACTTAAAAAGTCAATAGTGGACAATAATTTTAAGACGGAAAGAGTATAATTTATCAATCCATAATTCTTTATTCATTTCCTACTAAAATTATGGCTATAATTTTTTTCTCATTCAATCAATAAACCCAAAACAAACTCATGGCTCATATCTCATTCATATAAGTTTTTTTTCACTATCCAAAAATAAACATAAATAAAAACCAAACTAATTAACCTCATTAAAGCTACAAGACCAAACATCAAAAAACAAAAAATTAACAAAAAAATAAATACCTAGTGGAATGGTGGCCTTTGACGGCGACGACGGAAGCAGCGGCAGCCAGAGACGGAGCTAGGGGGAACCACCTTGCATTTAAGTGAAAAAAAAGAACGACAAGATGCAATTTGATAAACAATCTAATAATCTTGTAACAATGAAGGTTTGAAGGTCTCATACTATTTAAAAGAAGATGACCCAAAAACATGTATAAAAAATTCGTTTGTATTTTACTGGTATTTTTTAATGGCTGGTGGACCACTAGTAGGCTAATAGCTATGTACTTTTGTTAAAAAGTTTTAAAGTAATCCCTCTAGATTATAATATAGCAATTTAGTTATGGTTAAACTTGGATGTTTTTTTGAAAATAGAAAATACTACGGTACACTAGTTTGAAAATAAAAAAATTGTATGTTGCTATCGAAAATTTTTCGTGCCCCCCTCAAAATGAATTCCTAGCTCCGTCCCTGGCGGCAACGGTGTCGTGGTGGACTCATATACTACAATTAAACACAAAATTATAAACCAATTAAATATAGACATGCAAAATCATAAATGTGTTTAAAAAACAAACCAAAATTTTTAAACCAAATTAAAAATAAAAACAAAAACCTTAAACACTTACCCGGTTGTTAGGTGAATATGGTTGTGGTGAAGTGAATTTTGATGGTGGGTGAAGTGAATTTTTGTAGAGTGGTGTAAATAAATGAGATGATGAAAAGTAGTGGGTGAAGTGAATTTTGGTAGGTGGAGAAATAAATGAGATGAAAAGTAGTGGATGAAGTGAATTTTGGTAGGTGGTAAAATAAATAAGTTGAAAAGTGTTCAGGTATTTTTATTGGTGGGTGAAGTTGGTTATAATTTTGTTAAATTTTATTACTTATATAGAAGAAGAAATTACAGTATGAATGAATAAAAACGAAAAGGAAAAAAGAGAAAAGAGATCCGACCAACCGGATTCGAACCAGTGACCTAAGGATACCAGTTGAACAACTACAGTCCTCCGCTCTACCAACTGAGCTATGGTCGGTTTGTTTAATGTTATCCAAAACACTAAATTAATGTTTTGATCCGTTGGGGGTGATATATATTATACTGACTTCCTGATTTTATGCGCAAAATTTTATTCACTGCCTCCATTGCAATATAAAAAATGTCCATGTTGCTACAAAAAAAAAAAATGTCCATGTTGCCAATTTTCAATCACAATACATCAAATTGTTTCTAAATTAGTAAGATATAAAATCTTATTGATGCATAATGCAATTGTGTGCATTAAACTTAGAGAAATGATCATGGGCTAAATGTATGCTTAATTTTGTGCCTAAAACGGGATGACATCTTTTTATGTGTATGCATGAGATTCAATTCTTCACAAACCAATATTTTACTAGTCACATAGTCTTAGGCACGAAATTAGACATACATTTAGTCATCTCAGTCATTTCTCTAAATTACAGAAATGATTGGGGACGTAAATGTAGTTGCTTAGGTGTATCTTTGTGTTGTTATATGATACTGTTTAGTTAGTTGCTACAGTACTTGCTAATTTGGTGCACAATGCAACTGATGTTCATTTTGCAAGTGCACATTAATTTAATAATGTGGTTATGGACTATTTGGGATTTATATACAACTGTTTCAAGTTGTTTACTTATTTGACACTATCCAACAAAACGTACAAATTAATTTTGATTTGTAACAAGTAACAACGATGGATAGTTGAAACCTTAGCTTGTAGATTTAGTATGAAGAACCAGACTTGTTGGTTACATAGTTTGATACTTGCGGTTGACATCTAACCATAGGAATAGAGTGACGAAATCATATTTCTTGGCTAACAAAAACATCTAAATGGAAAACGATGAGCTTGTCGAGAATGTTATAGAGAAGAACCAAAAAGGCTGGTTATATATGTTTCTGGGAATGCCTCAACAAATGCCGGACTCACAGTCGCTGTTGGCCTGTGGTGATGGATTCAATGACCGGTGACTATGCTTTCGAGGCCGGTACATATTTTCTCTTACAAGTTATGAAATTGGCCCCCTTAACATGTCCTGCATTTACAGAAAGAAAACGGTAACTATGATTAAAGAACGTTAAAATGATATTGGCAAAGTGTCTTGAAATCATCTTATTTTTTTCACATGTACATGTACCGGTGGTCATGGTTAATCTGAGATGTTGTGTTTTTCAACAGGTGCTATGGCACTTGCAGACCCTGTTTGTGCTGCATTGAAAAAAAATGATAAAATGTCCGCAGAACATCACTTAGTCTTGAATTAAGGCTCACATAGCCAAAAAAAGGGGTTCTTAACAAAATACAATATAGAAGTATCTGCTCACGTTCAGTGGCGGAGCCAGGAAATGTGATCACCAGGGGCATCGTGCGAAATTTTAGAAAACGGGAGGTGTCATTTTTAATGTAATTTAAAACAAAGCGGGTCGGGTTTAATATAAAAGGCACCAAAAGTGTTACTAACGATGCAGTTTAACCCTAATAATAAGATATAGGTGTTGAAAAAAAACACGATTGATGTTTTTATCTAGTTTTGTTTTAGAAAAAAAGTCAAAAACTAACGCTGCGTTCTCGAGTTTAGGCGGTAGAAAAATAAAAGAATGGAGGGGCATGAGAAAGAAAAGAAAGGATATCATATAATCTTGTTTGCGTCTCGAGTCGACAAAACGAAAAAAATCAAAGAAAGTGTGCATGATCTATGTTCTTAAGTTGGAAGAAAGTATTAAAGTATGTACAAATTACAACAATGCCTTCTTAACAAAATACAATATAGAAGTATCTGCTCACGTTCAGTGGCGGAGCCAGGAAATGTGATCACCAGGGGCATCGTGCGAAATTTTAGAAAACGGGAGGTGTCATTTTTAATGTAATTTAAAACAAAGCGGGTCGGGTTTAATATAAAAGGCACCAAAAGTGTTACTACGATGCAGTTAACCCTAATTATAAGTTTAGGTGTCGATAAAAAAACACGATTGATGTTTTTATCTATTTTGTTTTAGAAAAAAATCAAACACTAAGTACATAGAAGTCGTGTTAAAGCGCTCGAAGATAGTTCAACCAAACGACAATAATTATATATACCAAAACCACAATTGTGAAAAACATTTGATAAGGTCAACGATGCTAACAGATTAAAATTGAAATTTAGTTCAAAAAAACAATTTAAACTTAAGATATCCTTGCTTATATCAAGATCAAGCTAATTAAAACATAACATGTAGCATTTACAGGAAATAAAATTAATCCCTTCACAACTTATTAAGACCGTTTAATCAAGGATAACCGGATAGCCTCTCCTAATCAAACAGAAAACTAGTGACATGTTCAGATTTTGGGGTAACATTTTAATTTATAAATGATAGCTTATAACAATGTTTTATACAACATGATTCCTGTACTACAAAGTACAAACAATAAATTTCTATGTAACCATTTACATATCTTTCAAGAATGAAACATAACCAAACTAACTAGAACGGCAAATCTGCAATTATACATCATGTAGCATTCCATTTTATATCAAGATGTATCATCCCATTTTTGGAGTTAATTAGATGGTACTTCTCGTTAATACGACTGTTGTAAACTACATCCACAAGATTTATATCCACGTGCCCTAATGCTTCCTGCACATTATAACATGTTACTTAAGAAATTTATACAGCATAAGGCATTTGTTTTTGGTTTTAAGTGACGGTTTACCTTTGATGACCCAAATCCAAACGCTCTATGCTTGCGTTTGCTTATTACTTCGATATGAATAATCTCCTCTAATGGAGCTTCGTCTAACATAAATTGGAACTCCTCATTCCAAGTTGGATCCCGAGTTTTCTTCAACAACTATGATTGAATACACCCAGTTAGAAATTTCAAATGGGTACTTCCGGACAGCTAAAAGTCTAAACTAACCTTGGTTTTACGTTTATCTCCTTTGAAGACAACTAAAGCAAAAGGGTTATTATTATCATGTTTTCCTTCAACATTATGTGCACTGATCACTGTCACCAAAAGTAAGCCCGGTCTATTCACAAATGAACTTGTTTTGGGAACGGTTTCTTTCCTCATATAGATGTCGATAGGCCCGTTAAAGCCTGTAGTGTCTTCCACAAAAGGAATGAAAGTTAATTCCACTGTAATACTGCCTCTTGGCTTCCTGTTACGGGTATCATTGGAATCTAAATTTTTAACCAAACCAACAGTCAATTCCTTTTTCTCATGCGGTTTGAGTAGCATTAATGGGATAACTTGCATTCCTAATTTGTCATGCATCCCAACCTACAAAAGAAAACATGATCAACAATTTACAACTTACAAATTTGAAGAACATTAAAAACCGCACCTTTTCCCAGTCGTATACATGAAGTTCAAGGACTTGAGACATGGGGTCATTTACAGTAAGTTTGAACTCTTCATTCCACTCGGGGTTCAAATTTTTCGTCTTTATAGAAGTCTTCTTCGAAGGAACAATCCTTCCCCCACTTAGTTTGAGCTTAACATACGGATCAGAAGATCCGAGTATATCCATCTTTAAGAGTTCACTTGCCCGTACTACCTTCACATGCAGTATACCGACTGGTTTCTTCGTTGCACCACTGCTCAAAAACCATGATTACTGATCATCAATCCAGAATTTTTTTTAGCCACGTTTAAGTGACAGAGATAGTATTCAAAAGCGGTATAATATTGCAACTTAAGGGGGGTGTTCGGGAGTGCATTTTGAATAATTATAATCAAATAAACCTTGTAATACAAGGGGCTATAGCAAATAGTGGTTGGATCTTGGATTTGCTATAATGACCATATATGATATTTTGTGGAAAAAGCATCAACTCTGTTTGAAACGGGAAAAAAATGTGTCTTAAAACTAAGTTAAGTCAGTTTGTGTCATCCATAGATAATCAGTATCGCTGTAGATGATATGGAACTAATTATGACTCCTGAATAATTGTATTATCAGACGTAGAAGTCCATTTATCCAAATATTTAAGACTCAATGGATATATCAGTTCAAAAGGTATAACATAAGTCTTACAGGGAAGCATCAAGAATCGGTATCTCCAAAGCTTGAGGCCAAAGATAAACACTAGCAACCTGTTTCTTGATTATATTCTGCCATCAACCAACATTCAAACTAATTTAGCGTATGAACCTCACGATTCAACAGAGCAATAACTATACCATAAACAGAATTATCACCTGAACATAATGATAGAGTCCCGGGATCGCCATTAGATCACCACCCATAACTTTCAAGCCAAAATCCACTTCTGGCTAAAACATACAAAGACAAAACACTCATCCCTATTAACACATCGTTACACCTAGCTCAAAACTCACACTAAAACAGTAAAACTGTACCTACCTTATCCATTAGCGAGACAACAACATTTGAAAAACACGGGAATGTTGGCACGAATGGTTTCAGAGTTACTCTCATCGAAGCAGTTATATGCATATCTATCAGCTGACAAAAAGCTATGTCATCAGATAAATTGCATAAAAGTTTTCTGTATATTATGACATGTACAAATGTGCATACACCAACCTGAACTTTTATTGGTAAATATAAAACGTTCAAGATCAAAGTTATGTCTGGATTTCCTGCCCATTTAGTCTCAAGATCAATGACGAGATGGTTATCATTCAACTCGTGTACTTTTACACCTGCCAAATTGGTACGCAAAGGGGTTGATAGCTAAAATATGAAGAAAAAAAATGAAAATATAAATATGTGCATGTAGTCATTAACATACCTTGAATTATAGGAGGAAGAGTTCCTAGTGTAACAGTTTCTAAGTCTATGGATCTTATATAATAAGTGCCAATGTATTCAGAAAATATAGACTTTGACATGCTTCTGATCAAACCGCATATTGCCTATTGAAAAATGACATCAATGTAGGATTGGTTATATCAACTAGATACTTGTACATAACAGATTACACAACAACAAAAATATTTATAAATGTGTATCACCTTATCTAGGTAAGGCCACATATCACTCAGTATATCGTTCATCCAGTCGACCTGTATAGTAAGACCATGTTAGATTCTTCTAGAGAATATGAAACAAGAATGCGCGAATGTAGTACTCACCCGCTCATAATCAGGGTGCTTGACCCACAATGGAAGCTCAGCCATAATATCAACCAACGAATCATGATCAAACTCCTGAAACGGCCTAGTGAATGTAGTCTGCATGTGTAAGTTAACTGAATGCTTGAAAATAATCTTACAAACATCGCACACCAAACCAATCATATTCTATAAAGATGTCTTCATTATTCAAATGGTATTAGTTTTATACACACTCCGTGATGAAAATAAATGTTCGATTTATCTGCCTAGATAACAAACATTTTTTTCAACACTTGTTGCACATCTTAGAAATTACTGAAGTTTAGTGGCTGTCGTTTGGGATTGATTATTAGGACTGCTGATGCTTTCTGGAATAAAAACACGATGCATGGGATAGTGTATGGCAATTGATCTGTGGTTATTTAAAAGTTTTAAGTAATTCGCAATTCTGCCTTTTCAAAACTGCATTGCTTCTATCCAAATTCTAAACACTCAAAGCTTTTTATCCGCTATATCAAAGTGCAATAAAGATTGTAGTTTCACTTGTCTGCATAATAATAAGCAGTTTCAATAAACAAGTATCAAGCTAGTTTTTGAAAATTGCTAGCTAGCTTTATACCTGCCTATTTTACTCTAATACACTACTACAAAGGGTGGTGACTCTATGCGATGTAAACCTATACTTTTGTCCATCCAAACTGCTAATCTAAACCACTCAAGGGTGGCCTAGTGGCAAAGTGAGTTGTGGCTATCACTCTAAACGTGTGAGGTCTCAAGTTCAATTCCTCCTAGGTGCATACAACTTTGAAGTGACCACGCCAACCTCCTGAAAAGGGAGAGCTTTACCTGGTTTGAGTCTGTGTGGCGGTGGGTTCAAACCCCGTGGACTAGTCGGCCAAAAGGTCGGAAACCATGGTTACCCAAAAAAAAATGCTAATCTATGTTAGAAAACGCAATCACGAGAGAAGGAATTTAAATAAGCAATCTCATACGCACATGTTTCTATTTATATTCCTACTCATATGAACCTGACAAGTATCAGAATTGACGGTTTAGACATAGTGAGATAATGAGTTAAGAAAAAACATTTAAATTATTGTCCGTAGGAGGAGGATATGTAAGAATATGATGTAGAGGAATATAACAGAACTCTTTCTTAATAATTTACATTTATAAAGAACAAAACCTATCATAATCTAGTATAACCCATGATCAATTACAAATACACACACAAGATTAAGCTGATAACACGTAATATATTCATTCTAACCCATGGTCAACTAACACTAGAACTAGAATCATTTTCTAAACGTTAAAAAAAGGAACTACTAAAAATTAAAGGATCAAATTAAAAGAGTCACCTTCTTGATCACATCTTTACTATCCGTCGGTCTAAAAATGAGAAAGCCCAAGAAAAGACCGAAAGGAGTTCCAAAAATGAATCCTATAAATCCCAACAAGCTCATCGCAATATATACTATTTCATTCGGCGTAACAAGTTGATACTATCAATCATATATAAACATGATGTTTAAATGATTCAGTCTTTAATGAAATCTGAGATCACTTTAAAAGGTATGAATATTTGGTGTGTATCTTACAAGGTTAGATATTGAAATGGTGTAGCGTTAACGTAATGCAGAAGTGTATCATGAAACACGATTGTATAGACAAAAATGAGCTTTTAAGGAATGATTACAAAACAAAAAATGAGAGAATGTGTGGAAAGATTGTGGGGCCGGTTAAGTTAAGTTGTACTACCTCGTTGTTTATTGTAATTGTATTTTCACCCCCTAAAAGAAACTCTTTATAAGTATCGTCATTCTAAAATCACTCTCTATCATAAGGTATGTAGCTTTAGTAAATTTTATTGTTTTGTATCTGTAATGCTGAAAGCTTATGAGTTTGTACATAAATTGCTTCTCAGTTGCTAAAGTTTATGTTCACTCGACAATATTTACTTACTAAAAAAGTCTTTATTAATTTTAGAAAAAATGGTAGACGGTTAGAAGATTTTATCTTAATGAAAACCTCTGTCTGGTAACAAACGTAACATGAAAAATTAAGAGAGTTAAGAAAATCACTTGCTCGTTTATTAGGTTGGATCTAACCCGACTAACTAAATATTCTGGTTGTGTCCGCGACTATTATTATGTTATACAAATCATGATGGTGAGAAATAGGAGGTGAATGAAATAACGGCAAAACTACAAGTATGGTTTATGTAAATACATGTGGAGACGTGCTAAAAGCTTGAAATATAAAATACAACTGTGTGACATAAGATGCACAAGACTTCTTCTTCATGACTTTTCACCACACGTATCTTTATCAACTTTCAAACTCACTTTGAGATTGCAACACGAAGATATCAAGATAATCAATCATTGTTCGTATTAATTAGGGGTGCTCACGGTTGGTTCGCTTCGATTAGTTGGAAGACTTGAACTATCTATCACGAGGCGGGTAATTCATTTTACTACCCGAAATCGAACAGTACTAGGCGGGTAACCGGACATGTGGTTACCCGAAATGAGCGGTCATCGGCAGTTCAGGTCACGGTTAACCATTTTGGACGTAATAAATTGATTTAGAACGTAAAATATCATTGCTAGAACCACAAAATATTTACACAAAGACTTCCACACAATGAGGTGTAATAAAATGATTTATCATTGAATATATAAATTAAAGTCATACTATAGTTATTTTATCACAATATCTGCATTCAAATTAAGATACATAACATATTAACCAAAATTATTTATTCGATATGTATAAGTTGCAATCACGTTAATCAATTTTCATACATAAATGTTAATATTAGAAGAAAAAAACGTCGTTATACAATAAAAGTAATGCAATAATATAATTAATAATTGTATAATTGTTTAAATATTTTGTTAAAAACATTCATGTATATTATAAACGTTTCGGTTCAGTTAACTGCGGATATCTAAATAGTAAAAATAGTAACCAAACCATGATAAGCGGGTTTTTTCGGTTTCGGTTCTTTCAGTTTCGGGTTTTACTGATTTCGGTTTGAACGATTCGACTCGGTTTGATAGTTTCTCGGTTTCTTTGAACATCCACATAAGATTTACAAAGACAAATTCACACAATGATGTCTCATGAAAACTATTGGTACTATCTCCCATCTTTTTTATTCTTTTTATATATATGCATCCACAAATCAACTTACACATCATTTTGTGGATTTTCTTTTGTAAAACTTATGTGCATGTAGCATTCCTTTTGTTTCAATCTGTACTTTAATATTAGTGTTGTACTTTAATAATGTTGTTGTTAGCATTTTCCAAAAATATATATCAAAAAGTGTTACCTTCAACTAATCTTATCGCCATAATGTATCCCTGCATTGATTAGCACATAATCAAGTTTAAGGGGTTTGAACAAAGATGAAAAACTCAAGTATCTTATCATACGTATACAAAACACGAAACTGTTTGCTGCTCAATGGTCAAACCTGAAACAATTCAAAGAATTTCGTACACTAATCAAACTTTTAGGAGCGGTTTGGCATGGGTGTTTTCATTTTGAATTTGGGACTTTGAGCAAAAAGTATTGTTTGGTGTAAGAATGTGACATATGACGTTAGGCTTTAGTCAGAAAATACGGGCATGTAAAATTCCCGGGGGTAGACATTACTTTTCTGACTTCACTCCATTTTTGTGGGCCTTTTGAAAATTTCATCCACTTATTTTGTTTTTGTTATATTTTTTATTTGATATATTTGAATTTGAAAAAGGATCCTCTAAAGTTATGGTCAAACATGATTGATCATGTTAAGTTTATTGTGAGTGAAAATAAATAAGTGGGCCCATGATTTTTGTTAAAAGAAAAAGTTTTATACAATTAACTAATTTGTGATTGGTGAACATGATGTATCATGTTTGACTCAACTTTAAAGGATTCTAATCCTTTGAATTTTAATTTATATTTTAATTTATAACACATCTTTAAATATTATTTTCTCCTAAACTAAATTCAAATTCAAATCTAAATCCTAAACATAAACCCATCCACAAACTAAACGAGCCCTTACTCTTAGCCATATAATTATTTTCTCGCCTTGTGGTTTTCGTGGATTCAGTTATCGGATTGTTGATTTATTTGGTTAAGTTAGTTTCGGTCAATTTTTTGGTAAAATCAAAATCAAATTTGAATTTGGTTTCATTTTTCAGTCAACTCGAATGACATAATTTATATATATTTTTCATTTAATTAGTATAGTTTTTAAGAAAAAAAACATATTTTCAAGTTAGTAAATGTTATATTTATATTAAGAAAAAGTTTTAATGATTTTATTTCTATGTATATCAATATGTGAAAAATATATAGATTTATGTAAATTCAATTTTCGGTTCGATTCAGTTTGATTTACATTTTCACATATATCATATATAAACCGAAAACCGAATATTAAATTTAATTCGGTTCGTTTTGACAAATTTTGTTCAGTAACAAACTCGGTTCCATTCGATTTCAATTTTCGATTCCTGTTAGTATTAACCCGATTTATGAACAACCCCGTCTCCTCCGGCTGTAACTAAACCGTTTACATCTTATGTCGCTTCTTGCCTTTAACTACAAAATTATAATGGGCCGAAGCAATAATCTATGATGTGGTTTGAAAGCCTATTTGTGTTCTTGAACCCAATGGGCCAATGCTAGATCAAACTATGGTAGTATGGTGTAAAGTTAATTCGAGTTTAAATGTTTATTTGAAAAGAACTTTATTGATATAGGCTTGGTTAGATTTTAATGTAAAAGCCTAAAACGGGCATATTTGTTTTAAAATTCTTTCAAGTTATGTTTACATATTGTGTGTGTGATGAAGGAGATAATTTGGAAAGAGATTAAGATTTGGAGAACAAGAAAATCAAGTAAATCTGGAAAGAAATCCAAGTAAATCTGGAAAAGATTATTTACTTGGTCAACAAGGATTTTCTTAAGTTTATCTTTATTTTATTAATTAGGAAACTTTTAATTTTAGTTGGTTTATGATTATGATTCTAGGTCTATATAAATCGCGCTCCAGCATTCTGTATTCATTCAGTTTTATTAATAAATCTCAAATTCAACTTTTGTTCTTCTCTATTCGCGAAGTCAAGAAAACATCAGGTTATTTGCGTCTGCAAATTCTCCTGTTCACTAGCGTTTGCTGTGAACTAATCAACCAGCCTTCCGTTGTCCTACATCAGGTGGTAATCAGAGCCAGGTTCAATTTAGGTCTCTCCCAAATTAACATCAGGTCACCACTCTCGAACTCTATCTTTTATCAATTCGGGTTTTCCCCGATTGTTCCTTATATTCTTTTTTTTAGTTGTTCTTCTCAAAAAAAAATATACTGTTCATCGCACTGTTCACAAAAAATTAGTGATCATGACCGATAATACCGTACTTTTGCAAGCCTTACAAGCGATTCAACAACAACTGCAACAACAACTGCAGCAACAATCACAGCAACAAATCGAGCAAAATACTAAAATTCTCGAGGCACTAAATATTCGCGAACAACCAAAACGTGATAACAGTCGTTATGGGTCCTCAAGTGATGAAGAGGAAGAAGATGAACACGCTAATCCCGCGAATCAGCAAAGAAACCGTATGCCTAGGATAAAGGCGGACATACCAACTTTTTCAGGGTCATTAAGAGCACGGGGTATGGTTGGTGCCATGGCTTGAGCCGTGGGCCAAAAAGTGTATTTTTTCTCCACAACACCAAAAACTCCCATAACACCAAAAAGTGGCTCCTTGGTTAACACCACATTTTTTGGTGTTATGGAGTACTTTTCTATTTTTTTTCATTTTTATATAAAAAAAACTTATAAACTTAAAACTTAAATTTCATTAATTTAAAAAAAACATTACATAAACTTAAAAAAAACATAAACTTAAATAGAAAAAAACAATAAACATAAATAAAATACGACAACAATTTAAAAGTTAAAATACGTCGCCCGGGCCTTCTCTTTCAAAGCCTCGATCCTAGCCGCGTCTTCCGGATTCATCCCCGTAGTGTCGAAAGTAAGAATCTTCAAATCTTCGTTTCTTTTTTGAAGTTCAACGACCGCGAGTCTAGCCGCTAGCTCACGATCCAATGATTCTTTTTTCGCTTCACGGTCCAATTGAATTTGTTCTTGAAAGAAATCGAATTCATATTGGGATCCATGGAAAAAATGAAAGAGATATATAAAAAATGAGAGGATATATAAAAATGAGAGGGATATAAATGTTTGAAAGTGTTATAAAAAAATGTGAGTTTGTGTATGTATATATAGTGAAAAAGTGGTTCAAAATTTACAAAAAACACCCCTAAAACGGCTACTTTTTGAAATTAGCCGTTCCCAACGGCTAGAATTTTAAAAAAAAAAATTTTTAAAAAAAAATTAAACACCCGAAAACGTGGGCTGGTGGCTACGGCGCCACACCCGAAAACGCCACTTCGGGTGTGGTTGGCGGTGGCGTTTTGGCCACGGCTCAAGCCGTGGCGCACCGTACCTGGTGCTCTAAGTATTTAGTTATGGAAGACTATGACAATGTCTATCTGGTTGCATATGGAGTGATGTCATGGACAATTGCATTCTTTTTAACTAGAATAATGTTCCCAAAACGGTCTTTTGATATCTGTAAACGTATTGTTTCCTCTATTCATGCTGTAGTTGCGGTCACCTTGTCATGCATGTCCGTTCAAGACTGGAGTTGCCCATTTTGTCCCAAAGCTTCAGACACTTCCCCTCCTCAGGTCCAAAACGAATTTCA
>BQNB010096089.1:0-25711 GCA_026074375.1 Tanacetum coccineum
AATAACATTACTGTTACCCATATCGACACTAGTAACACTTAAATTCAGTGGCTATTATTAATCTCATGTTCGTCCTGATTAGTAACACTATGATCAATAGTATTTTTCAGAATATGTACCTCAGATAAGATTGATGCATTAGATGGACCATCTTGCATATTTACTGGCCCGGCTAAGGACAAATTGGCCATAAATATAGACTGAGCAGTCGGTTCATCATCAACATCTGAATCGAAAGCGTCACATTCATCTGCCTAAAAAATATTGTCCTCCTTTAGAGCTAAGTCTTGGACTGGTTGATTATCCACATCTGCCTCAAAAGTGTTAGCCTGTTCACTAGCCAAAAAGAGTAGTTCTTCTTCATCCAACACTACACCATTCTCTTGGGCTTGCATCAGCAGTATCTTGTCCTTAAAATAATCAGAATTCTGTGGACGCTTCGGCTAAGTACAGTTCCATGCAATATGTCCAAGCCCATTACAGTTATAACACTTGATCAGTTTTCCTTGACCTGCATTGGCATTCCCAGCTCTATTCAGTGTTCCCCCATTGCCTGCTGCACCATTCCTCCGAGCAAAATACCTCTGATTCTGTCACCCTTGAACATTTTGAACCACGATCCTTCCATCCTGAATTGTTGCTTGATTGCGGGTGTTAGATGAGGTTCAAAGTTGATTGTTTGTCTGAGGGAGTGTTGCTCTAAAGGATTGGGCAAAGAGTGCCATTTGTTTGGTGAGGTTGTCAAGTATTTCATCAGTTTGGGTGTGTCCAGAATTAATTTGTGATGTTTCAGGAAATTGTGGATGTTGAAGTAATTGAATGTGTGGTGATTGAAGTACTGCTGATGAAGAAGGATATTAATGAGACTGGACATGTAACGATTAGGCATATGATTGAACAGTTGATACAAATCCAAGTTGATCATTAGTGGTTGGAGTGATTCTTTTAATAATCAGTCGATCTTTGCAGCATGTTTCTCATGTTGTTTTAAGTATGCGTACAGTTGTTCATGATTTGTCTCTTTCAGACCTTTGTTGAGTTTAACGGCTATCACAAACCTATCCTATTCAGGTGACATGTTGTTCACAAACTTGGAGTTTAGCTGAATGTTAGGCATTATCATTCTGATATTCCTTATGTCATTGACCAGCTTGTGAAATCGAACATAGTACTCATTGATGTTTTCACCTAGAAGCATCTTGAACCGCTCAAATTCATCATACAACTGAGATTCTCTGTCTTCTTTGGTGAGCTCAGAACCCGCGAGAAGCATCTTGACGTTGTCCCAAATTGCTTTTGCTTCAATGTTGTGATTGATGAGCTTGTAGATATCTTTGGGTAATCTTTGAAGCACAATATTGGTTGCACAGACATCTGCATCGTATCATTTCTTCTCAATGTCACTGAGATCATCATAAGTGCGAGGCCTTTCTGGTCCAAGAAGAACACCTCCCTCAGGGGTAGTTCCAAGTGTATTCCTTGTGGTTCCAAGCTCAAATGGTCCTTGATCAATTGACTAAAGAATGTGCAATCCATTTTCCTTTCCTCTACAGTACAATCGGATTCGTTGTGACCATGATTCGTAATCAGTCCTATCGAGCATAGGAGGGCGGGTATCGGAACCGGCCGCTTGAATATCATCTGAATTACTAGACATGGTTGATTACTTGTATTATGATAAACTTTGGATCGGTACAATGATTAGTGATTGTATGTTAAAAGTGATGATTGTTTGTTGATAAAGGTGATATGTTGTTTGTTTGTGATTTGGTTTGGTTTAATTAAGTTTGCGAAATGCAATACACAAGTCTCAGTCAGGAAATCTAGACAAGTCTCAGTCAAGAATTTCAGACAAATCTCAATGTTGAGGATTAGACAAAACTCAGTGAGGTGTCCTAGACAAAACGCAGTCAAGAAGTCTTAGACAAAACGCAATGAAGAAATTTTTTTGCCAGAAATTCTTTCCACCAAAACGCAATAATGGTCTTCAACTTGGGACAAAACGCAGGGTACAAAACGCAGTGAGTAGGAGACAAAACGCAGTGAAATGTCTTAGGCAAAACGCAATCAACCCTTGAGACAAAACGCAATCAAGGTTATAATTGGGCAGAGTTTCTCTTAGTCAAAACGCAATGAGGGTCTTCAACTTGAGACAAAACGCAACCTGCAGTGTTAACCAAAACGCAATACACAAAATGCAACTGACAAAACGCAACTGCTGTACTACACTAGAAGACAAACCACAGTGTACTATTCTTTTACAAAACGCAGAGACAAAACGCAACTAAGAAATCGCCCGTGAGACAAAACGCAGTCAAGAACAATACGAACTTTTTCACCTAAAAACACCTAAAAATCACCCTTTTGAACGTTTTTGCTTGGTTTCTTTTGCACAACTTGATCCTAGAAGGTTATAACAACAATAAAAACACTAACTTTAACACCACAAACGTGAGAATCAAAGAGTGTCAAGAAAAAGACCATAAACCTTCAAAAACCAAACTTTTGATCTAAACTAACCAAGAAAACGCACACACAATCTATCTAATCATCCCATGGGCTCTGATACCAATTGTAGTATATTGGATATCATAACACAAGCCTAGGAATGATGGTTGGCCGATTCTAGAGAGAGAAAGTGGGAAGTTCTAGAGAGAGAAAATCACTTATACTACAATTGGTATCAGAGCCCATAGGATGATTAGATAGATTATGTGTGCGTTTTCTTGGTTAGTTTAGATCAAAAGTTTGGTTTTTGAAGGTTTATGGTCTTTTTCTTGACACTCTTTGATTCTCATGTTTGTGGTGTTAAAGTTAGTGTTTTTATTGTTGTTATAACCTTCTAGGATCAAGTTGTGCAAAAGAACGCAAGCAAAAACGTTTAAAAGGGTGATTTTTAGGTGTTTTTAGGTAAAAAAGTTTGTATTTTTCTTGACTGCGTTTTGTCTCACTGGCAATTTCTTAGTTACATTTTGTCTCTACGTTTTGTTAGAGAATAGTACAATGCGTTTTGTCTTCTAGTGTAGTACAGCAGTTACGTTTTATCAGTTGCATTTTGTGTATTGCATTTTGGTTAAAACTGCAGGTTGCGTTTTGTGTATTGCGTTTTGTCTCAAGTTGAAGACCCTCATTGCGTTTTTTGATACCATTTATGAGATGTTCACCGATGAATATGCTCTTGATTACTCATCCCCACCATTATGGGATGATTATGATGATGAACTTTTTGATCTTGAGATCGTTAATGATGATACTTATGATGATCTTTTTTACTCCAAGGAAGAGAAAATCAAAGATTCTAAAATCTTGATTGATGAACTTGATCCACCTAGATCAAGTGATTTCCTTCCTTCCCTTAAGTGTGACTTGGTTTTCTTTGAGGATTTTTCCGAGGTTGATGCTTTGTCTTCGACCAACAACGAGGACAAGTTATTTAATCCGGGTATACTCATTCATAAGAGCCATTTTGAAGTCACCAACTGTGCAACACCAGATAAGAATGTAAAGAAGATATTCATATCTAATGCTTCTTTAATTCTTAAGGATTTTAATCCTCCTCTTTATGAACTTCCTTTCCAAAAAGAAGTTCCCGGGTCTAAAATTTTACTCTCGTTTTCATCCGAAAATGAGGAAAAGGTTTTCAACCCCGGGATTCTAACTTCTAAAGGAGTTCATACCTCTCTTCTCCCGGAATTATCTCATCGAGACACTAAAGCTTTCAAAGTCATTAAAATTTTTAAAAGCCCGATGGAGATTTTTCCTTGCTCTTAGGACGGACGGAACAACGTGTTTTGGATGTTCCGTGTCTCCATTTCTATCCCCCTTGACCAAGTTCAAGTATGGGGGGATCGGGTCAAGCTAAGTCGACCTTAAACAAGCGTACGGGGGTTGGCTAACCTATGCTTATCCTAGTATAATCGTAGTAGTAGTATACTAAGTTATGTAGTAATGAATAAGTGTTTTATGTTGTGAGGAGGCTCGCCTCTTTCATTTTTCGTGTTTTGTGTTTTGTGATTATATGTATAGGATTTCCTGGATTTTTGAAGCCTCTCTGCTCTCGGTGTTGTCCTTCGTTCACAAGAATTCATAATTCTCAAGCTTCATTTGGGAAATCCGATATCCAAATCTTATCGGACTAAGTTTTTATCATTAAGCATACTTAATAAACGACTTAGGATTTACGTAGAGACCCTTCTTAAAATCATGAGGACAATGTTCAGTTCTAGTATGGGGGGATCTATCGATTTGATTGTGCCTGCAGTCGTTGTTTTCACGTAATCCCGTTTTTATCACCAATTCTAACCAAAAAATGAAAAAAAAAATTTCAAAAATTTCAACAATAAATACGTGTTTTTGTCACAATTTTGACTTTCCTGATGGGTTAGAATAAAGAATCATTTTGACTCTCGAACGAGCGTTGTTGAGCTCTAGCTTGTTCTTAACTTTTAGATAGCGTTCGCGGATTCCTGCGCGGAAAGCACGAAAAAATGTAGAGTTAAGTATGAGTTGGTTGCTAAACAAGGATTAGTTTGGAAATCTTTACGAGCTCATATGTGTTAGTTTGTGGCTTTCTTTTTTTCTCCCATAGCTTCTTAACGGCTAGAATCGTGATACTTTGTTCGAAAATTAACCTTAAATCAACCATTTTTTGAATTTGAAATGTAGTCAGGATCGTAGTAATAATTGTAGTCTTAGTTAAATGTTATACTAAAATTTTCCAAAAAAAAGTGTCAAATAACCAAAAAAAATGAAAAAAAATGAATGAATGAATGATAAATAATAATTATAAAGTGTGGGCTGATAAAAGTTTATTGCACCTTGCCGGCTCACAACCGATGATGCAGCCTTCTAAAGAAAGCCCATAGTAAGAATAATAATCCGAGACTGATAAAAGTTTGCTGCATCTTTCCGGCTCACAACCGATGTTGCAGCCTTCTAAAAGGTTGAGGGTTACATTGTATCATGGTTATGTTAATGTTAAGTGCAGTAAATGTGATTTAATAAATATAGGAAAATTTTCTTTTTCTTAAATTTAAATATGCTTTTGAACTAAGACTATTTCATTTTGAGTTTTGATTTTTCTAAATAAGATATGTATATACGGGACAAAACCTAAGAGTTTTGAAACCGAAAGGTCTGTTGTGAGATCCCGATACTAGTCTCTGTGGTGGGTTGTCATAAAAGCCTGGTCATTCGCCAGAAGAGGTTAGGATGTGCTCGAGACGAAAGCGCTACATGGGGATGATCTCGCCTTCAAACTCATTATTCTCGGGTGGTACGTGAAGCATAGAATTTTACAAAACGTTGATCCATGGTTGAAATTCGAAATGGCACATTTACCTAAGATATAATAATTGTAGGGAGTGAAAAGTTCACAAGGTACAAATATAAGTAGTGTTAGCATCGTAACTTATATTTAACGGTGATATCGTTTTAATTTGGAATAAGTGAAAAGTCGGGAACGATGAATTTATCCTTTTTGGGGCATTTTAGGATTAAAGTGCATCTTGTTCTATGATCCCGAAAAGTTATAAAAATAACGAAAGTCAAACATGTTAGTTAGTTGAGAAAAAGAAAAAAAATGAAAAATACAAAAATATTAGTGGTAGTTAGTGTAAATATAAAAAATGGTCAAAACGGGGCTTTTCAAAGCTTTTGATTCTTTCATTCCCCTTGACAAACACCTAGCTACTTTTCGAGGTTATTAGTCGAGGGGGATTGAGGGTCTTAGTTTTCTAAGTGCTTACTTGTAGCATTGCGTGAGGACACGACAATAATTTAGTATGGGGAATTTTGATATGTGCCTAAATACACATACCTTTGACATTTAAAAACGGACTTAAATGACCAAAAACGTACCAAAAATACATTGTATGTGTATGTTTTTAATTATATTGTGCATGTAACGGAATGATACGACAAATTAAGGATCGAAAAACACGCCAAAACGGGACAAATCCGAGCACGAAACGGAAAAGGTTGAAAAGACACTAGTCAAGTAACAAAGTCAAGTCAAACCAAATGTCAAACCGAGAAGTCAAATGTCAAAGACGGAGACAAAGCCGAAGAAAAGAAATACTTAATGGTCCAAAACGCACATCTATGGGCCGGGACAGGCCCATTAAGCTTTTTTATCAAAGTTATTAACCTTATTAAACTTAAAAACCTTATAAATCCAAACCCATATAGCCGGCCCAATCATGAGGCCCATAACCACATAACTATTTTAACCCAAAACCCCTTAACCCTTAAGTCCGTTAGTCACAAGGACCATGCGTGCAATAATAACATATGCCTTGGGGGGCTTAACCTGCCAAGTCCCCAAAAGTATCATTACTACAAAAGGGATAGTATTGCAATATACATACCCATGCGGGTTATGTGATATCAATTCACCAAACCGCACCCTGCACCCCCCTTAAAACAAACTTTCCCACCCAAATATATTCAATCACCCCTGTCATCTTACCCTCAATTTCCCCTTCACCACAAACACAACAATACTCTCCCACTACAAACCCCACCCTATAATCAGTCAATTGCTACTTGCAATCCCCTTGAACACCATTGGACAAAAAATGAACCAAGGGTTTTGATCGTTTGACTTGGGCTCAAAGAAATATAGATGGCCAAGATTGATTTTGGGATCTCTCTCACACAACAAACACACCTCTTGAATTCACTCTCAGGAGAAACACACAAGAAGAGCCAAGACTTTGAAGCTTTTAGTATATATAGGGCTAGTGTAGCTTATTTATTTTTTGTCGTCGACTGTTTGTTTACTCAGCTTTGTATGAACAAATTTGTACCATTTTAATACTGCAATTACTTTTCATGTCATTTACTTAACTGTCATTTAAATTTCAAGCATTGTATTTTTTTAAGTTAATGAAATTTTAAGGTTTTTCTTTAATCATTGTCATTTACTTAACCTATCATTTACATACTGTCCTTAAGCTCTTATATAAGCTTCTGTTTCATCAAAAGCTTATATAAAAGCCTTTTTAAATTCTGTCTTAAAATCCACAAAAAATCACAAAAAAATCAAAAATATCAAAGAGCAATGGAGCAAGGTAAATAGTGGATGGCCTTGGTTTAGAGCTTCTTGGGAAGCATATAGGTTGGTATAAGCTGTTTTGAGAGCTCATTTCCTTGCCATAAGCTTTGGACTCTTGTAAGCTCACTTTTTTCATTTTTTTTGCTTATTCACTGTAGCTTTGCTTATTTCTGCTTATTCTTGCTTTTTATTGCTTATTGTTGCTTATTTGTATTGTTTATTGCTTGTTTGTGCTATTTTATGGAGTTCATGTCATTTGTATGTGTTTTGCTTTGAAACTGCCTTAATCTGCCTTTGAATCTGCTTATGCTTATTTGCTTATTTTCAGTTCTTATTATTGTGTTTTTATTGTTCTTTAATGCTTATTTTTCATTGTTGACATTTTGTTTTCACAAATCTTTGCTTAATTCACTCTCTATCAGTTTAAAAATAGATTTTACAAGCTTAAAGGGGTGTTTGGGTTAACATTGAAAGTGGGTCAAAAGTGTCTAAAAACCATTTGGGTCACTTTGGTTAACTTGTACAAGCCTTTTCTAGTTGTTTTAAGCTGTTTCAAAGAGTTTTAAAGTCTGAAAACAAGTTTTGAGGTATTCCATTTTAGTCCTTTAAATCTGTGGTTGCAAAATCTTTCAAAACTGTTCTATTTGATTTCTGTCTAAAAGTAGTTTTTAGGTTGGTTTTATGTTTCATTTGGGTGTCTATATGCAGTAGAAAACAAGTTAGTTTGAGCTTGCATTTACCAATTTTGAGTTCAAGTCAAATTTGTCAAGCATTCTTTAGTGTTAAAAAGCCATTTTTCAAAATCACATTTAGATTAGATTTAGTTGTTTTTAGGGCTTGAATTTAAAAGCATAAGCTCATTGGGTGTTAGTTTACATCTGTTTTAGCTTGTTGTGGTTTTAAACTAGCTTATTCACTAGCTTATTTTTAGGCCTGCTTATTGCCAAATTGTCTTTTAAGTAAACCAAAAAAGTGCATAATCTTTGTAAATCAACATTTTCACTTAACTATTTCAGGGCTTATATGAATTTCAAACTGTGTTCTAATTGCTGTTTTAGATAGCCCATAAGCCAAGCTTTTTAGGGATATAAGCCTTAAGTCCATAAGGATCTTTTAAGGGCTTAAAATTAAGCCCAAAAAGTTGTCCCTAGGCTGTTTGGTATGCATGTGTAGCTTATAGCTTATTTGCTTTTTTTGTGCTTATCTGTCTGTTCTTTTTAGCTTATTTTTGTTCCTAGAGCTTATTAGGTGTAGTGCAAATATGCCTTAGCTTATTTTCCCTTTTCCTTAGCTTATTTGATTTAAAAAGCCCAAACAGTTTTGCTTTTTAGTCCTTAGTGTAAAAAACAGTTCTGTCAAGCTTTTGAGCTTATTTCTAAGTTTTAAAAATTTTGTTTTCACAAAATTTGCTTATTTTTTGCTTATTTAAAAGTTGTAAAAAAAATGGCAAATAAAAACATTTGGGAGTAAAGGATGCCCCAAGTAAGCAGGGCTCGAACTCGGGACCTCAACCCCACTCACCAAACGTTTTAATACAACACACAACACCACTAGCGCCCTTTGGTCTTTTCCGTTTCTTTTTGCATGCTTTATTCTTTTATCACCTTTTTAGTTAGTTTAGCTTATAAGCTATTTGTAGGTCCTAGTGTCGGATCTATATAGCCTTTGTAAGACAATAGCTAACTTGAATAAATCCAAATCAACTATGTGAGAGACACTGACTATGAATATCAAGTGTTAATGCGGAATCTTAACACAAGAATTAAGAATAACACAATAATATAATACTAACTTTGCTATTGATTTCTATTAAGCTTCAATGCTTCTATTCGATATATAAAACTCTATGCCATAAGGTTCCTTTTATACACCAAGGAAACCCTAAAAGGCTTTACAAAACGTGTGAAAGGATAATGCATATCCTTTCCTAAGATATCTCCTAGAATTTCTCTAAGACAACTTTTACCTATATTCTGTTATCATACAACAGACCTTAACTACTACGACCAATATCTCACGATAGTACTGACACTCTACCATATAAACTATAGTACTGCCAGACTTAACTTAGTACTGCCAGACTTAACTTAGTACTGCCAGAGAGAAACTAACCAATTCTACCAGCTTAACTGTTATTCTTCCTGTATTAAGTCTGCTTATCAATATATTTCCCAACAATTCCCCTAACTTGATCTTCACTTGTGAACTTCAAGTTTCTTCAAATGTCTTCATATTTGAGCTTCCTGAGGATGTTGTAAAATAACATATCCTTCAAATTTATTCTTGAGTTGCTAGTAGTTCTTCAAATCATCTCTTTTTGATCTTTGCAGCTCCTTGTTCTTCAAATAAACTTTTCAGGTAACCCTTCATATCAGCATCAAAATCATTTAGTTTTGACTATCTCATTCACTTCCAGGTGTGTTAACACCTTTGAGTGGGTATCAGATTTGAAACTTTAAAATGGATTTGATGTCTCTTTTACCAGTTAGCCATTTACTCTGGAGTAGTCAGTCCTTTTGGCCACCAGAAAAGGTGCATAGTCCTCAACGGTTGTACTGAAACTATTTCAAACTCTAGTACAGGATACATTGGTGCGTTAGTTGAATACATATGGTTTTTGGGATCAACCATTATAGCCATAAACGGATTTGATATGCCTTTACCTGGTTATTGTCCGTTTGCTCGGGCCTAATCAATCCTTTGCACCTAGAATATGGTAAAATTCCACTAGTGGAATTATTACATGTCAACTCTTTGTACATGAAACTTTGGTGAGTTAATGTACCATCACTTTTGGTAAAAGTGTCAACCATCTAATATGATTTGTCAATTTGTCTTTACCTTATGCCTTAATCTCATGGTCTAGTTTGGTTTTTCCACAGCCTGTACCACATCCAAAAAATTGTGGGCTAGCCAACTCTTTACTAACCAGATTTTGGTGAGTGATAACCCATACAATTTGTTGGACAAATGATCAGCAATTAATGGGAGTGTGACGAAACGTCTTACCAAGTGTCATTTTGCTCTGGATCTATGGCCACGTCCTTATGTCTGTTAGATAGGGTGGATGATATAACCTTTTGTTGTGTTAGTGCAATTGCACTCCACCAAGTGTTGTTACTCCTCAGTGGCCATTCTATTGTGCGAACTCATCTCTATTGAGTGATTCCGTAATACCAGCTTGCTGCTCTCCATTCTTTGCTTAAGTTTGTAGCATAATCCTGCAGTTGGTGTGTTCCTCCGTGAAGCTTTGTATCTAGCTTAGCGTCTGCATACCTCAGCAAGATAAGGATATTTTCTTGTCTGTCAACTTTACTTATATTTCTTGATGACTCCAAGTTTAAGCAATTGTACCTCTGCAGGGATCATAATATCTCTTAATGTTTGATTCTTTGTGGACCGAATAAACTCCAAATAGGATTATGTTCTAAGGGGTGCCTCAAAACATTATTCTTTATAAAATTTTCCCAAAGTACCTTCTCAAAGCTTATCCTCTGGTCCATATACCATATCTATTATTCATGGACCATCCCTTATATAATTTAGTAAGATCATCCCTAGTTGTATGTCCTTCAGCATTGCTCCAAATGTATGTACCACTATATCAGTTCCATCTTCCCTAACAATTTAGTACACACCTTTCTCTCCTTGCTTGATGATCTTATAAGTAGCTATACTTGGGGGTTTTATAGCCACAGGAACAGGATTAATAGGAATATTTGTACCTGAAATAGGATCAGCATCTTTACTATCTTTAGATTCACCCTCAACAGTTTTGTCAGAATGTAATCCTTTCCTAGCTATATGTTTCCTCCTCTTCCAGTCTTCTTGGTAGACTCATCATCTTTTGCTTCATCACTCTTAGTCTTTTTGAAGTCTTTGTTGATAGTTTCTTCACCAAATCTTTTCAGACTATCTTTTGTAGCTTCAAAGTTTATAGGTGAAAAGATTTAACCTGCTTCACCAGCTTATCAAATTCTTCTTTTACTTCTTCAAAACTTAAATTCTTCAGCTGAGACAGCTTCCATGTCCTGGATTCTTAAGTAATTCATCATTATGTTTCAGCTTGATTGGTCATGGGTTATTTACTTTTGCTCTTGCTCTTTCTTGCAATGTGTTTCTTCCTTTGATTTTACTAGTTCAACCTAGCTTCTTTGCAAAGTCTTCTCCTTGTATGCCACTTCCTAGCACACTCTTGAAACCTCTGCATTTGCTTCAATCTTTTGCTCTAATAACGATCCCAAATTTCATCTGTGTAATGTTGTGCTTCAAAAATGGAACTTGGTCTTCTTTATTTTGTTGGCCTCATTTAAATTTTCTTCTGCAAGTCTTTAGCTAAAGAGAGAAATCCAGCGTGTACTTGTTTAGCCTCTCTTCTTTTCTCCAAAGTATCCAATTGATAGCTTCTAGCGAGACGAGCTTTCCTCCTGTGAATTTGTTCCTTAGTTTTCTTAGGAGCTTCTTCAATGATCATAGGAGCTTTTCCTTCTCTTTGGCTTTTATCAGGGGGAATGATGGACTTTTTAATACTGTCTTGTACTAATTGTCTACTAACAGTACTAACTTTGCCTATAACAGTATAACTTTTTATTATGCCAGTATTAACTCCTGTAGCATAACTAGTACTTACTTTTTCTTGAAAATCCATGCTAGTGACAACCTTCTTTCCCTTAGTCTCTTTCCTTCTCTTATACCTCATTCCCTTATCTATTGACTTTGGCTTTTGAGAAGCAACCCTAGAGAGAGTGTTAACTGCTACTAATGTATTAGGGCTTATGTATTCAACTTGTTCCTCCCCTGAAGCATTGACAATAGTCTTAGAAGGAGTAACCAGCCCTTGTACCAAAGAAACTAGTAAGATATCTTTGACTGTTCTCCCCGAGCCCTCATGTGCTTCCTCTCAGAATCTAATAAGACCACATTTCTTTTTTTCTTAAAATACCTTCAGCTTCTTCACCTCTTGTTGGACCAACTTTTCAAATAGACTCCCCTATGTCATCTTGGTTTGCTTAA
The DNA here is from genome assembly GCA_026074375.1 of Tanacetum coccineum. Classification (NCBI taxonomy): domain Eukaryota; kingdom Viridiplantae; phylum Streptophyta; class Magnoliopsida; order Asterales; family Asteraceae; genus Tanacetum; species Tanacetum coccineum. Next base: position 12,071 of record BQNB010096089.1, read on the forward strand.
GATCCATTTCCAGACTATCAATTCTTGTCATTAATTGAGGAACTAATCGAAGCAAATCATCCACAGGCATTTGTTCTTGGGCATGCTCTTGTGGGGGTGAGAAGTGTTGGTGTGCAGGGGATGGTTTCTCAAAAGTGTGCTCCCTGATTCTTTATAATTCCCCCCCCTCAAAAGGTTCTAGGGTCAGTTCAGGGATAGGTGTCAGTGTAGATGCAGGGGGATAGATAGCAGTTATAGGGGGTAGAGATGGTACTGGTGGGTGAAGATGTAGACGGTACTGGAATTGTGGATGATGATGGTTGAGATTGAGCCATATCAGGATGTTCTTGACATGCACTTGGATTAGTAGTGGCAACAAGCAGCATAGCAGGCAACAAAGGTCTTGGTGCCCCTCTAAAACCCCTTTTCATATTCCCAAAAATCTTTTTGGTCACAGCCAGATAAGGGTGTTTGTTTTCCGTTTGAATATCCAAAATCAGTTGTAGAAAACGAGGATACATCAAAAACTTTGTTTTGCTTTTCAAGTTTGCCACCATACCATCAAAAATTAGTTTTGAAAAATTATAAAAACTCTGCCAGTGGTAAAGTCAAATCAAAGCGAGTAGCAATATTGCTACCAAATTTATTCCCATTCCACCACTTTTTAAGCGTATACAATGCAAATTTGGTGGACTAAAAATCTCCTTTGGTGGTGTGAAAAAGCTTTCCTAAAAGGAAAAAGATCCGTCAGTAGGATACCCCATATGACCTTTCCCCTCAAAATCTCATTGTTTTTTAACATGTGTAATCCCTGAAGTCTATATCTAGAGATGACCTTACTGAGTTGTACAGGATAGTAATGAATAGATATGGGGTGGATGGGCCTGAGGATAAGTTAGAGAAGGGATTTTGGAAATGTTTAAGAATTATGTTTGAAGAACCTCTTAGCACAGATTCTATATGGAGTGAGATAGGACAGCAAAAGATTATAAGTTGGAGATATTATGATACCTGTAGGGTACATTGCTTAAACTTAGAATCCATGGATGTTTATATGTTGTCTGAGAGAAAATATCCACTTTCTGCTGAGGTATGTAAAACAATGTTGAAAATGAAGCTTTTGGATGGAAAGATGAATGAAGATTGCTATAGATTGTTGAAAATGATGGAAAAACAAGCAGGCATTAGAAAGTAATGAAATGTGTAGGGTTGAAAGCCTAGGATAGAAGTTGAGAAGGATAACACTTGGTGAAGGTGCTATGCACTAACACAACAAATGGTTATCAGTTCACCATGTCTAACCAACATAAGGACTGGCTAGTCCAAGAGCAAACGGCTCTTGGTAAAGACTTCTCAAATCCGTTCTATGGTTGACAACTTGCAAATAAGTTGTATGGTTTTCAACTCACCATATCTGTTAAAGTGAAGAGTTGGCTAGCCCACAAGTTTATGGCTTGTGGTAAAGGCTGTGGAAAAACCATAACTAGTCCATAAGATTATGGCTTATGGTAAAGACAAATTGCAAATCCATATTAGATGGTTGACACTTTACCAAAAAGTGGATGGTATATCAACTCACCAAGTTTTATGTACAAAGAGTTGACATGGTTATCAATCCACCATGGAATTTACCTTTTCTAGGTGCCAAAGGATTGACTAGCCCTGAGCAAACGGCTACAGGTAAAGGCATATCAAATCCGTTGATGGCTGTAATGGTTTGCCAAAAACCATATGGTATTCAACTCACCAATGTTTCAAGTACTGAGAGTTGAAATGGTTTTCAGTTGACCATGGACATACACCTTTCTGGTGGCCAAAGAACTGACTACTCCAGAGTTAATGGCTAACTGGTAAAGAGACATCAAATCCATTTAAAATTTTCAATGATTCACCTCTCACAGGAGTTAACACACCTAGAAGTGATGAGAATAGACTGAAACTTTATGATTTGATGTACAAAATTGTCAATGTTGCTGATACAATGGATTGATGAATAGCTTTGAAGGCTAGTTGCTGTCAAGATTTGAAGACTTAAAAACATATTATTTTGAAGACATAAGCTCAAGACAATCCTATAAAGCCCAAGGTGAAGCTTAAAGTATTTAAAGATTAAAAAATGTTTTGAAGGAACTTAAAGTTCATGAATGAAGATCAAGTTAGGGGAGGATTGTTAGGAAAATATTGTAAACAGACTTAATACTGTTAGTATTAAAGTTAAGTCTGTTAGTTATAGTTAGTACTGATAGCTGAATAGTTAGTACTGATAGTATAGAAGTTAAGTCTGGTAGAGCAAGTTAAGTCTGCCAGCATTAACTTAAGTCTGGCAGTATTAAAGTTAATACTGCTTGGTCAGACAGTTAAGTCTGTTGTAATTTTAGTAATAGTTATCAATTAGCGTTGATTTAGGAAGAGATAAGCATTATCTCTTAACGCGTTTAGGGTTCCTTAAGCCTATAAAAGGAACATAGAATAGTATTGTAAACACATCAGTTGATTGAGTATTCACAATCAAATAGTAATAGTAATAGCAATTTTAGTATTTGTTCTTGTGTTCGTCTTGGTATAGATATTGATATTCCGCGTCAATATTTATATTCACAGTCATTGTCTCTCATAGTATCTTTGGATTTATTCAAAGGACTATAAGTCGTTTAAGGCTCATTCAGATCCTGTTAATAAGGACCTACATTAAGTTCATCTACAAAGTAAACATCATCAAAGTCTAAATTAGTAGTTTTGATTTTACCTTTACCCGTTATTTTACCTCCTTTGGGATCACTTCCAAAAGCCATAAAGCCTCCATTCAAATCTTCATGGTCTGAAAGATAAGCTTTATTGCCAGTCATATGGCTAGAGCAACTACTATCCACAACTGCATGATCCTGTAATAAGATCTCTGGATTGCCCTGCACAAAAGGTAAGAGAATTAGTATCTCTTAGGGATCCAAGTCAATACTGACTTGGAAATCCCTTTTGGGTCTACATACTCAAACTTCTTGAGCATGTAAGAGCCATTATATTTGTACACATGATCCTGGTAATTCATCTTTGGCCTCCATACCCATTTATCCTGCTTAAGGACATTTTCCACCTTACCCTTACTAACTACTGCCCTTGTCCCAACAGTAGTCATGTTTTTAACCCCAAAAGTTTTCACATCAGGTTTTAAGTCTTTGGGTCTATAAACTGGTTGGGTGAAGTAAGACCTCTTGATTGGTGTGTTTGAGGCTTTTGGTCTTACAATGTCCAATCTTGGGTGTTTTGGTCTAATAACACTATTAGATTGTGCTATTTTTGAGGCCAATGGCCTAGCAGTACTAACAGGCCTAACAGGCCTAACAGTACTAATAGACCTAGCAGTACTAACATTTGATCTATCAGTATTAACTAAGCCTGCTCTAGTTAGTACTGCTGATGGGTTAAAGGTCCTTTTTGCATGAGGGTATTTCTAATTTTTTGAAAAGTTTTGGTGATTGACCCTTTTTCCATAATCCCATACTGGTTTGACTTCCCTCTTCCCAGTATTGACCACATTCTTAACCCTAGGTTTAGGACTCTTTTGGTCATAGAAATCACAGTCTTTTATCAAATGGTCAGTGCTTTTGCAAACAAAACAAGCTTTTATTTTATGTACTTTTTTAAAATGAATCCCTTGTTTTTGTGAAGTTTGACCACTTTTATCAGCTTGACTCCTAACAGCTTGAGTCACGTTTGGCTTAACAGAACTAACAGTATTAACAAGACACATATCCTCCTCATCATCTGAGGTCCAATCCTCAATGATTACTTCATCCCTATTAATCTTTGACTTAGACACAACTGTTTCATTAACAGACTTAGGTTTTACTATAGTTGCTTCATTTGTGGTACCTACAGTCTTGCTAGTTTCAGTTGTCTTAGACTCTATGATTTTATTTCTAATAGCATACTCATCTAATCCAACAAATGAAATATCAGCTCTAGAAGTTAGTAGGTTCCTTGTAATTGGAGGGGAAACAACATGATATTCAGTTGCTTTAGTGAACATGCTATTTCCTAGTGTGTTATCCTCATCACTAGACCTAACCTTTAAGACAGTCATACTATTCTCACTATCAGTTTCTGATTTGTTACTCAACTCATCAATTTGTGTGCCAAAACCTAACTCATTCTTATCATGTGCACTCATCTGACTATTAAGTATTTTGGTGAGATTCTTAGATGACCCTTCCCATTTTTCAATCTTGAGTTTCAATTCATCTATTTCCTTAACTACCTTTTCTAATTCTGTGTTAAGGTTGTTGATCTTAATCTCTCTACATTTAAGGTCATAATTTTGAAACTCATACTTTTCCCCCAAGCAAGCTCATTCTTTTCATGTCCTAAAATCTTAGCTTCTAGAGACTCTAAGGCTATTTTTTAACCCCTAATTTCTAGCTTAGATTTGTTATGCTTTTCTCTCTCAGTATCATAGTTCTTTTAAAGACATTTAAATGATTCAATACATTTAGAACATTTTTGTACCTCACTATCGGAAGAACTTGATGAGCTTGAAGAGGAGATGGCCATCAAAGCATAGTTGACTGGTTCAACTTCAAAATCATTGCTCCAGTCATATCCCCCTAATCCATCCTGAGCCACCAAAGCCTGTGATGAAGATTCAGTTGTTTGTGCATTGCTCCTGTCACCATAAGGTCTTCTTCCTTGACTCCTGGCAGATCTGCATTCTCTTGCAAAGTGACCTTTCCTGTGGCAATTGAAGCACTCAATCTTTGACATGTCTAGAGAAACATGTCGTTTTTCTTTGAAGTCCATATTCCTTCCTGTCCTTTGGATGAACTTCTTTACCCTGACTGTCAACATGGCCACCTGCCATCTAAGATCTAATTCCTCCAAATCATCTCCATCTATCTGCTGAAAGTCCTCATTCTCAAGTTGAGGACTGGTTGTTGGATGTGCAAAGAAGGAGCAAGACACATCATGAGTACATGGAGTGGATGAAACTTGACTAGTAAAAGCAGTTCTTGCAGCAGCACTAACTCTATGTTCTCCACTGACAGTATTAGTACTACTTGAGTTCTCAGAAGAGATAAAAGCCAAGTTTTGAGTATTAAATGAGGAAGTTGAAGACTTTTTCATCTCGTCCTCATAAACCCTAAGGTAGTTATAGAGGTCATCAATGTCAATCTCATCTATATCTGGCTTTTTCCTCATAATCAGTGCTATTTGACTCCATGAAGGAGGAAGACTTCTTAAAAACTTCTAATTAATGTCTTCCTTTGTTACATAGGCTCCATGAATTTCCAGTTGACTTATGAGTTTCTGAAATCTATCATAAGCCTTATCCAAACTTTCATTAGATGCAGTAACAAAATTTTCAAACTGATGTTTTAGAACAATCTTTTTGCATCTTTTTGGTGATTACCTCCAAATCTAGATTTTATTGCAGCCCACAAAGATTTAGCATCAGGAACATTATGGAACTGGAGAAGATACTCATCAGGTATTGCTAAGAGCAAGATGCTCTTAATCTTTTCTTGATTCCTTCTAATAGCCAATTGTTTTGCAGTCTTAGGAACAGGAGGACTAGATTGTTCTCCTGAAGGTGTAGCCTCATCTTCCAGATCTCCATTGACAATAATATCCCACAGATTATGATCTGTGTGACAAATGTATTGTCTCATCCTCATACTCCAGATATCGTATTCTCCCTTCTTAATGATAGGGATCTTCATAGCAGTGATTGTTGGTGGAGGAGTATCTTGATCAGCCATCTCTTTGATTTGTAGTAGTTCTGATTCAAAAGAAGTTCTTCTTTTTTAGAGTTTCCTCACAAGCTCTGATACCATTTGTAGGATCCCTTTGCTTAATGGATCTTAACCTTTAGCTTGTAAAGGGTTTGTTGCCTTAGATAAATCTAAAGTAACAATGATGAAACAATGATTAACCACTATTGATTACACGGAATTTAATCAACAATGTAAAGAAGAACACAATCAAAACACTTTTATATTAAACTTTGAATCTGCCTAGGTTACAGATTACAAACTATGATTACTATTTGATCTCTACGATCTTGTGTAGAACTATATCTACCAACTATGCCTAGGGATCCTTTTATAGACTAAGGAAACCCTAATGGGCTTTACAAAACGCGTATAAAGATAATGCATATCTTTTCCTAAGATATCTCATGCATATCTTTAACTCTAACTAATTTCTGCGTAAGCAGACTTAACTATTACATAAATAGTATTAACTATTTAATACTGCCAGTACTAACTATGATAAACCTTCTACCAGTACTAACTATTACACTAGCATAATTAACTACAATGCTAACAGAATTAAGTCTGTTATACAAAATTCCTAACATGATTGATAGTCAAGGCATTCACATGGATCCCGCCAAGATTGAATCCATAAAAGATTGGGCATCTCCCAAGACTCCTACGGAGATACGGCAATTTTTAGGTCTTGTCGGTTATCATCAGAGATTCATCGAAGGATTTTCGAAAATTGCTAAGCCAATGACCAAGCTTGTGCAAAAGAAAATCGCCTTTGAATGGGGTGACAAGCAAGAAGCAGCTTTTCAGACATTGAAGAATAAGTTGTGTAGTGCACCTATCTTAGCTCTCCCTCAAGGAGCTGAGAACTTCATTGTTTATTGCGATGCATCGCATAAAGGATTGGGTGCGGTGTTGATGCAAAACGAGAAGGTGATTGCTTACTGATATGTGTGAAAACACATATCCTTTTTATATCAAAAATGTCCCATAAAAGACAAAATTGTGCTTAAAATGCTTTTGTATTGCTTGTTTTGTCTTTGTGATTGTGTAGGTACGGATATTGCAAAAATCACAAGAAAATGGTCAAAGCCGGACAAACACGGACACGGGAACGGAATTGAGTGTGCAAAAGCAGGGAGAATCCTATCATGGTCAACAGTGGTTAACTACAAAAAGACAAAACCCAAAAATACCAAATCAGTCCCTCAAAGTTAAACAAATTTCCAAAAATGGTCCCCTAAACCCGGACGGTGTTAACTCTCTAAAATATAAAGAGTTAACACCCGTTAACTCTTATGTATAAACCCAAACCCACAACACCCGGCCCAAACCCATTTTTCTTTACATAAGCCCAAGTCAAACAAATCTTTTACCCGGGTCAAATTAAATAAAAACGCACCTTTATGAAAAGTAAAAAATAAGCGGGAAAAGAAGTTGTTACTGTTCATCATCCCCTTCATTTAACCACTCACTCAAATCAAGGGGTAAATAGCAATTGACAGCATGGCAGCATAATTCAATCATCAAAGGACAACATGGCAGAGTTATACATCACCAAGGCTTCTCATTGGTGGAAACCCACAAGAAGGGACATGGTAACATTGAAAGAAGCACACGAAGAAATGGATTTTTGCACTAAAAGACTCACAAAAGAAGCACAAGGTCTGACACATGGAATTCCACGCTGGTAATCCGTGTGCTCACCCCATTTAATCCAACGGTGTAAATCAAGGATCCAATAATTGGTGATATATGAAGGGTAGAGATCAAGACTAAGAGGAGCGGGCTATATTCCTAGAAGCTTCTCTTACAAGCTATAAATAGCCTTTACAATCACACACATACTATCGAGTTGGAAGCTTTTACATTTTTTAGTTAAATTGTAATTTTAGTTTTTTTTAAATCCTTAGCTTATGTAATTTTCTCTTTCAACTTAATGTAATCAGATTTTCAATTTATCTTGTAATTAGTTTTCAAGTTAATGAAATTTAGTGTTCATTTATACAATCTGTCATAAGCTCTTATAATCTTCAAATGTTGTCAGTCACTATTCCAAAAGCTTCTAATAAGCTCTCATCAGCTCTTTGAGTCTCTAAGCTCAAATTGAGCTATTAACAAGCTCTTAATCTACATAAACCAATAAAATCAGTTTAAATACCTATGCTTATGGATTATGGACTTATGGATGATAAGCTTAACATGGAAGAGCTTATGGGACCCCTACCAGCTTATCCTTGGATAAGCTGGAGCTTGTAGACAGCTCATTCGAGCCTTTATTGCCTTTGTTTAGCTAAGGCTTTGGTAAGTCCCTCATTTCTATTTCTGTCTTAATTTCTTAGCTTAATAGTGCTTAATTTTTGCTTATTAGTGATTATTTCTGTCTTAATATGCTATTTGAATAGGATTGATTATCTGTTTTTGATTAATATAGCTTAAATCATAGTTTGCTTCAATTTATCTCAAATCTGTCATAAAAGCTCAAAAAATATTAACATAATAAGTAGCTGTTAGATTCTGGCTTATTTGTTTGTAGTTATAGCTTTATTAAGGTGATAATAAGTTAGTTATTATCTGGTATTCAAACTTTGTTCAATAGATTTCAATATTATAAGCTTAAATAGATTTCATGAATTCTAAAGGGGTGTTTGGCACAGCAGTACTAACCAAGAGTTAGTACTGCTTGTGGCTCTTTAGGATCTTTAAACTGAATTTATTGATCATTTGTAGGATTGAGAGTTTGAATTCTAAGTAGTTTGCTGAGTTAAATCAAGTTTTCTTAGGATTTCTAGTTTATAATTTGAATCAGTTAGCAATAGTTTAAGTGTAGTTAGCATTTTTAGCTTATTTGCTTTCTAGTTGTCATTTTTGTTAAAATTGCACTTAATTAGTTGTTTTGAATCAATTAGAATCAAGTCATTAGGTCTGCACTATGGTTTTGTGTCTTTGGTCAAATGCATCAGCAGTAAAAACAGCCAAAAAGTCAAAATTCAATCTTAATTTTTAGCAAGTAAAAGTTAGTTTTAGTTTTCCAAATTTCTTGCACAAGAAGATTATAAGGTAGTTTAATAGTTCGAATATGTTTGAACTTATTTTAGCTTATAAAGCTTATTTGGTCATCTGTTTTTAGCTCTTAATTTGGTAATTTGTCTTTCTTAAAAAATCAGCATGTTAAGTATTCTGTTTGTTTTCAATAAGCTTTTGAGTTAAGCAATTATGTTTCAAAATACGTTTCAAAAAAAGATTTTGGTAGCTTATTAGTTGAAGTATAAGCCTGTGTAAGCCACATCCCCATAAGGATCCAAGAGCTTATTGAAAATTAAACTCAAAGATCCCTACAGGGCTGTTTGAATTTCAGTTTTATTTTAAGTGCTTAATCTGCTTATTTCCTTTCCTTTTGCTTATTTACTTGTTTAAACTAGCTTATTAGGTTTAATATAGGTTGCTTATAGTTTGTTTTCCTAGCTTTTAGCTTATTGTTAGCTTTTTAAAGTGTCAATCTTAGACAAAAAGCCAAAAAGTAAAAAATAGCTTTAAGAGTTTCTTTGTCATGTTTTCAGCTGTTTTACAGCTTATCTAGGGCTTTTCAAAAATAATTTCTTTTAGTAAAAGTGCTTATTTTTAGCTTGTCTACAACTTTGTTTTTATAAGTTTTCAAAAAAAAGGGAAGATGGAAATCGGGGGTGAGCAAGGCTCGAACCCCCGACCTCAACATCCTTATCCTTTATAACAACACAACACCACACACCTCTCACCAACGTGTCATGGGGTCTTTTTCATTCTAGGTTTACAAAATTTATTATTAGTATACATTTTAGCTTCTTTGTTTAATAAGTCTGCCAGCAACTCTATAATCGCCGCTTGTCTCTTGCGATCTACTGCCTGCAACTCTGTAATCACTGCCTGTTGACCTAATACAGTAGTACGCAGTGATATAACCTATGAATGTACAAGATCACTAGCGTCCATGGATCATTCCTAAGCCTCTCGAGACATCCTAGCCTCTCTCTCCATCAGTAGAGTTGTACGAGCACGTGCACGCCAATCCTTATACAGCATGTTGTTGATTTAGTTCGGACCAGCCATCAGCTGTTCGCTCAGTATGCTCAGCATTCATACCTCGTAATGATATAGTCTATCTGTCCTATCTTAAACCTAAGGGGAAAAAACTTGTCATCCGTGACCAACTCATGTGTCATCAGTTGCTGGTCGCCTTGGCATGTTCTACCAACATCTCATCCCAAGTGTCGGTGATCCCATAACCGACATCTCTCTCTAGATCCCACATAATCTCCTTGTCCATAGTGGCAACAAAACCATAGTCTACCTGAAACCTCCAGGAGGTCTAGCAGTGGGGGCAGACGAACTCTCTCCTACCTCATATCTCGGACCAAGAGCGATACCTAACCTCTTCTAAGGCAGTAAGGTAACCTAGGGTTTGTCTGCTCTATGGTCAGTAGAGAGTAGATGCAAAGATGGCGATGAAGTAGGTAGCGGTATGGGTAAGAGTAGTGGTGTCCTAGATGGTGGGGTACCTGATGGTGGTGTATCTGCTCTGGTGTGGGAGAGTATGATATTTGGCGGTGGTGAATGGGAAGTAGATGGGGCCTCGGCTCTCAGCCGGATCATCGCAGCTCTGTAGCCCAATGGATAAGTAGGACTAACAGGTAATGGTAGAGGTGCTAAAGGTAGTGGTGGTTAGATATAGAGTGGTGTGATATTCTGGTAGTAGGTGATAGTATCGGGGAGGTAATTTTTCTTAGTGGTGGGATGAAGGAATATGAGGCAGTGGTGATGACCATGGGAAAGTGGTGATAGTGGTGGAGTAGGTATAGCAAGGAGTATGGCAATCTCTACCTCAGACCAAAATGGTGTACGTGACTCATCTCGGATCGATATCCTAGCAGTAACCCGATATGCAAGATGTGGTGGTTGTGTGGCCGCAGGGATGTCGGTCTCAACGGCTCAAATCTCTCACAGATGGGGCAATGTTTCAACAGCTGGTAAAGCAACAGCTGTAGAGTCGGCATGAGCTGGGTGCTCCTCCTCCTCCCCATCCCCTCAATATTAACATCATCATCCTCATCATCATCATATGACTCATCCTCATCATTGCCATTGTCTCCTCCGTCAGTAGGATAATCAGCAGGATCCTCCTTAGGGTCCTCCTCATCATCCTCATCCGGATCCTCCTCGGGATCAGACTCAGGAACATAGCTTGGCAAATCAGCAGTGGGTAAGGCAACAGCAAGCAGTGGCTGCTCCTCTGCTGGAAACACCTCATCCTCTGGTGGCATAAACTCCGGGTATACCGGCTCAGGAACAAACTCTAGTGAAGGTGGGTACTCAGGACCCGGCACATAATCAGGAGATGGCGGGGCCTGAAAAGCAGCTACCACATATGCATATGGATCCTCTGGCATCACAGGTGGTCCATCGCACTCCGGAAGATCCAATGTCTGACAATCCCTCCAAGGGACTGGTTTAAGCAGTGTATGTAACGTGGAATCTCAAATCCGACATGACACCAACTGCCTAAACCTTTTACGTAATCCACTCCAAAAATTTGTCAGTCAGTTCTTGATTAACCAATCTGCAATAGTCATATAACCTAGTTTCTTGAATGCAACTATGGTGTTTTTTTTTTTTTTTTTTGAACGGCGACTTTTATTAAGAAAAACTAGCAAGGAGCTAGAAATTACAAAGAAATAAGAGACGGGTTTTTATACCAATGATCTGAGTTTGATGAAACCCACGAATCTCTCCACCATTGTAACACCCTCAAATTGGGTCGCAGCGGAATATGGGTTGGGGGTGGTACTTCATAGATCAATAACACAAGATATATATAAGAACGACCATTAAAAGTCGTTTAAAACTGATACATTGGATTTAACAAGTTGTTTGTTACAAAAGCCCGAAGCTTCACTTGTTCACTTGCTCAAAATACAAAGATTTCTAGCCCATAACAGATATACAAAATGTAATGCGACAAAATCTTTAATGCATGACATCCAAATCAAAACCACCAATGTATCCCTCACACCTCGTGCTTATTGATCCCCTGAAAAACATTGCTTAAAACGTCAACATATTGTTGAGTGAATTCATAGGTTTATTAAATGTATAATGTAGGACCGCAAGATTTTCCCATGATAATGCAACAGATGCAAACATCATAAAAAGGTAATTACGTTTTCCTAAGCTCATGACACTGAAGCTCGACATGTATGAAATGCAATATAAATTGCCAACATTGCCCGTGATGATGTTCTAACCCGCAACATCCTATGTTCGACATGGTATACGTCCGTTGTCCGGCAAACCGGCACAGTGAGCATGACTCACCCGGAAGGGGATGTCAATCCCAAATAAATCTATTTATAACATTCGCGCTCACAACAGTAATTGATAGTTCATGATAATTGGCTCAGATGGGTTATCGCTACTTAGACAAACACGTAATCGTAAATGTGAAATTTCTACTTGCGTCAAATTGTAAAACATGCATATGTTTCTCACCCCAAAATATATTTGTTTGTGTATTTGTTTTGTTAGGTTGAATTTATAAGTTGTGAAAATAATGAGGTTAGAATATGAAACAATAATTGCAAAGTATACACCTGGCTTATCCAAGTCACTAAAAAAATACAAAAAAATAAAAAATATATGACGTGTCAGTCATTTTCATAAGTTAACCGGTTATAACCAATAGCATGCCAACTTATTTACTACTACATCCGTCTCAAAATTATTGTCCACTTTGACTTTGTAAATCTTTCTTTGTCAACTTTGACTTTAAATATTTGTGTTTGCGTTATTTAATATTTGATGCATAATATATGAATTGATTGAGTTTTAAATGTATTTTTCATTGGTATATTTTTCATCAAGTATTATGTAACATAAACAAAAATATTTAAGGTTAAAGTTGACAAAGAAATACTCAAAAAGTCAAAAGTGAACAATAATTTTAGGACGGAGATAGTATAATGTTATAAATTTGAAAATTTGATTACGAGATTAGTAACAAAATAAGTTGGTTTACTAGATCTGTATTTTTTGAAAAATGTGCTTCTAATTAATGAACTTAACCCTTTCAATTTCTTGAAAATGGTGTATATATAATATAAAATAATATGTATGCCTGTACATGAAGTTGATGATATGCTTTTTTTATATTTTCATATCTATTGGCCAGAAAAACTTGTAAAAGAAAAGGTGATCAAGATCAAGAGTTATATATATGCAAAGATAACTAACTCCAATGACGGAGCCAGTGGGGGGGGCTGGCGGGTGCTCGGCCACCCCCAACCGGCTCAGCTAGTCCACCTTGTCTCCTGATTTATAAGCCACGTTTCACACACTCTTCAATCCGGCCCCCGCCAACACGATCGGCCCCGTTCATGGCAAAGACCCATGGCATCAAATAAATGAGAGGCATCAAATTAGGTTGTGTTTATTATGGGATATTGGAGAACATACACTTTATAAAGCTTATTTTTTTAAGCTTAGAAAAACAGGGCATATATTATATCTATATACTATATTTGGAATTAAACGCTGCCGTTTTGGCGGTGTCGCTACAGTACCGGCCCAATGGGCTCTCAATTTGGGCCGGCCCATTTAGCAATTTTTTTTTTTGTAGGCAATTTAAAAAAAACCGCTCGGCATAAAATAGAAAAAAAAACTACAAAAATATTGACTAATTCAGATAAAAAAATACTCGCGACATGAGGCCCAACACATAAGCCCATATAAAAAAAACAAACTATTAAACATGAGACCGAAAAATAAACCCGCACAAATAAAAAATAGAAAAGAATAAAAATAAAATTTTAACGCAAAAATTAACCCGCACTATTAAACATGAGACCGAAAAAATAAACCCGCACAA
>BQNB010096090.1:8981-21468 GCA_026074375.1 Tanacetum coccineum
TGTCACACACGAAACTTTTCGCGTGTGTGACTATATGTATATAGTCACACATTTTTGGTGTGACTAATACCATTTTTTGTACTAGTGGATAATAAGGAGGCACATGCACACGAACTCGAGAGCGAGTTATGCTCTATGGATCTTGGTTCCATGTCCATCTCTGAATATTTTAAACGTATCAAGGTAATCTTAGACCTTTTGGCAAACATCAATTCTCCCATTGAGGAGAAGACCTTCGTTATGTATGTCATTAACGGGTTGGACGGAAAATTTGAACATGTGACAAGCATTATTCATCATAGCACCAAACGTCCCACTCTCCTCGAGGCTCGGTCGATGCTTCTGGTTAAAGAATCACGCATGAACCGCAAAACTAAAAATTCCGTCACATGTGAAAACACTTCATCCCCTACCGTTCTAATGGCGGGTACAAGCTCTAATCATGGACGAAGTGGGCCTGGTGGTTCTAATGGTCGTGGTTCTGGTGAGTTGTGCAAGAACTTTCAAAAAGGACGTTGTACTTACGGTGATCATTTTTGCTTTGTCCATACCAAGGTTAGCAAACCATCTGGTACTATGAATAATGGTTATGGCAATTTGAATAATAATATGCATGGTATTCAAAGTCAATGGGGGTGGAACACCTAATGTTTATTCGACACAACAGTGGGGTTGGATCCCACAACAGGCCTAATACCGAGGTCCTCTAAATGCTAGCATACACTTGCCTAGACCATAGTCGAACAGCCCACCCCCTGCTCAATCCAGTGCACCTCAGGCCTTTGGTCTAATAGGTGCTGGGATACTAGGCCCAACCCTTCAAGAATCCAACCCTGCTTATGGCCCATTTGGACCACGACCAAGATCTGCCTCGGGATATTGGGAATATAGACCATACGTTGATCAAGCAACAACTCTCCTGCAAGCATTCAATGCCACCACCCTTCGCTATGCGGATAACAATGAAGACAACGGGTGGTATATGGATACCGGAGCGACTTCACATCTCTTCGCGGATGCAGATAATCTCACGACCGTTTTTAATTCAAGCATTATTCCATCTATTATTGTTGGTAACAGGGCCACAATCCCCGTTACCAACACCGGTCATAGCATTTTACCATCTTTACATCGCCCTTTATACTTGCAAAACGTCCTTATAATTCCCAATATAATTAAAAATCTCATTTCCGTACGCCAATTCACCCGTGATAATAAATGTAGTATTGAATTTGATGAATTTGGCTTTTTTTTGAAGGATTATTGGACACGTCAACTACTCCTCCGATGTAATAGCAGCGAAGATCTCTATCCCTTCCGCTCATCCAACACCACCACACCTACTGCTCTTGTGTCGTCTACTCAGTCTATGTGGCATCGAAGACTTGGTCACCCGGGTGATGAAGTTCTACGTTTTTTAGGTTTAAATAAATTTATTGTGTGTAATAAAACAAAGTCCTCGACTTTGTGCCATGCTTGTCAACTTGGAAAGTATACTAGACATCCTTTTTATGCTTTTACTTATGTTGTTGAAAACATTTTTGATATCGTTCTTTCGGACTTGTGGACTTCTGGTATGTGCTTAATTACACATACCTTTTTCCTTTAAAAACGAGCTAAAATAACCAAAAACGAACTTAAAATGCCAAATATACGCTTGTTTTGCTAATTGTATTGTGCAGGAACGGATATCTAAGAAAAGGACGAAAAACAAAGCCAAACCGAAGCCAAAAAGTCAATCAAGTCAAAAAGTCAATAGAAAAGTCAACTGGTCAAAGTCCAAGTCAACCCCGAGGCCAAAGTCAAGAAATATGAGTTTAGGGACTAAAATTGCCAAAACCCTAAACTTATATTTAAAGAGGAAAAGAGAAAAGTAAAGACAAGGGCTGATTTTGCAAACTACTCAAAGTAACAAGTGGGGGGGCAAAACTGCCAAGTCCCCATACTTGTAATACACCAAGGACGAGTGGTGCAAAAGGTGTTATAACCTTTGGGGACTATTTCTGCCAAGTCCCCAAAAGTTATAACACCACATGGACCTTGGATGCAATCAACCTTATATCCCTCAAGGACCATTTGTGCCAAAACCCCAAACTCGTCCCTGTCACTTACTTTTATACCAACCCTTTTCCCGCCCATTTCAACTCCCAACCAAGTCACGGTTTCACCTCAACTCTTTTACCCTGCAACCCAATTTCCCCCATGGACAAACCTTTCCCTCCCCCTCCATAAACTTTCCCAGCTGTAAGATTGCCAAGTTGGCAATCCCACAACTCCCAAAGCCCATATCGACGGTTTAGATGATCCCAAACAAGTACCAAGAAAGATCAACAAAATCACGGGATTTCTTCCCCTCTATTACCCTGCAACCCAAACCACCCCATGGATAAAAGTTTCCCCCCTCCTCCACTAAAACCCTAATCCCATTTGGCAATCCCACAATTCCCCAAGCCTCATCCAACGGCTGTGATGATTGAATTTGAAGATTGAAGGCCATGATTTGTTTGCTCTTTGCACTCACAAAACAAACACACTTGTGTTTATGTGTCTAGAAGAAAGCACAAAGGAAGAAGAGTTCCAAGACCTAGTCGTTTTCTTTTTTTTTCCTATATAAATGAATGTAAGCCATTGTGGCTAGGGGTAGAAAAAGTTAGTTTTTTTTATGTAGTTTTACAAAGTATTTCTCAGTATTTTTAAGTTAAAAGTTTCTATGTAATCTCCTTTGGTTTAATGAAAATTTAAGCAAGCTTTTCTTATTTGTGTTTTAAGGTTTCACTTGTTCTTAAAATCCTTTAAATTCTCAATTTTAAGCATCTTAAGAACCTGTTGTTAGCCACTGTTAAGAAAAATTCAAGAAAAAAAAGGTGAAAGAGCAAGGTACTGTTGGATTAAAAAGCTTGGATGAATAAGCTGATATGGATGGCTTATTGGGTTATGGCTTAGTTAAAGCTTAATTATAAGCTTGGGGTAGAATTTAGAGCTTATTTAGGTCTTCACAAGATCCTTTTTGTGAAAAGGATCAAAGGTACATTTCTCTCAAAATTTTGCTTAATTACTGTAGCACAGCTTATGTAGCTTATTTTTCAGCTTATTTATATCTTTTTATGCTTATTAATGTTAATTCATGCTTAAGTTTGCCTTTAATCTCATTTTCATGCTAGTTTAGTTAAAACTGTCACAATTAGTTAAAACTGTCCTTAGCTTATTTTTACTTTAAAAGTGCTTATTTGCTTTTCTTTTTGTCTTTTATATAACTTAAATAGCTTAAGTATCATTAGTGCTTCAAAAACTTCAGTTTAAAACAGTTTTTATAACTTTTTAAACCATTTTTTAAAATTAAGGGGGTGTTTGGGATAACATTCAAAACGGGTCAAAATTGGTTGTGGTTTGGGTTATGGTCATCAAAATAGATTTAGTTTAGATTATTAAGCTTGTTTAAGCTGTTTTTAAGAGTTTTTAAGATTGAAAATTGTTTTTCAAAGTTTTTATAAACCATTTTTGTTAACTGTGACTTTTAGAAAACACCACAAGTGCTTATTTAGTTAAGCACTTGTGGTTTGAGTTTGAGTATCAAAAAAGGTGTGTTTTGTGTGTGTTAAAAAGCTGTCAAAACCCTCTTTGTCTTTTGACTTTGTAAGTCAAAAATCACCAAGTCTTTGTTTGTAACAGTTTTAAAAAGACAAAAGCCTTTTTCATTCAGCAAACTCAGCTTGTTTAAATGAGTTTTAGGAAGTCAAAAATGTGGCACAAGTCAATTTGCTAGAGTACTCTATCTGTTTTTTCTTATTTTCTTATTTAGAGCTTATTTGACAGCTTTTATTAAGCTGTCAAATAAGCCCTTGAGAGTAGCCTTAAAGCTCCCCTGGTGCAAAGGGGAGACTTTAAGCCCCTTTTTCTTAGCTTTTAAGTCCACTTAAGCCCAATCTCTTGGCTTATTTCAAGAGCTTATAAGCTCTTGTATAAGCCTTCTAAGTTTCAGACCTTAGTGAGCTTATATGATGGCTTATTTTTAAACCCAATCTTGGCTTTTGACTGTTTTTGCATTTCCTAGGTGTAGGGTTGCTTATTTTTCTTTTCTGGCTTATTGAGCTTATTTCATAAGCTCACTTGTGTCCAAATAGCTTATTTAGATAGATTAGTCAAGTTGTTAAGCTTATTCCCTTTTTGCTAGCTTATTTACGTGCCAAGCTTAGTCTTTTAGCCTTTTTAAGCTTTACTTTAGTTCTGTCATCATAAGCTGTTTTCAACAGCTTATTAGTCTAAGCTTTAAGCCTTTTTAGCTTATCTCAGTTAGGTTTAGATTCCTTTTAGCTTATTTAGTCCTTAGTCCTAGCTTAAAACAACCACAAGTCCAAAATGACTTAGCCAAAATCTAGCTTTAAGCCTTTAAGCTATTCTGTCAACTTTAAGCTTATTTTTAAGCTTATTCACAGCTTATCACAAAAAGTTGTAGTAGACAAAGTTGTTAAGCCCCACGAGCTTAACAACTTTGCTTTTTGAAGTTTTCGAAAAAAAAGGGGAAAGACAAGAGGTCCGGGTGAGCAAGACTCGAACCCGTGACCTCTCGATACAGTCCCCTTTTGTACACACTCTCACCGCTGCGCCCTTGGGTCTTTTTCGTTAAAGACTCAAGGGCTTGCATACTTATAGTAGTTTTTGGCTTATAAGCTCATAAGCTGTAAACAGCTTATTTCGAGCTTATTAATAAGCTAATTTTTTGTTTCTTATTTTTCGTAGGATCTTTATAGTGTAAAGTATTTTTAGAAAAAAATTCAGAATTTTTCGAAATAGTTTAATATTTTTTATAATTTAATTTCGTTAAAAGTTTAATTAATTCATAAAAAATACAAAAATTATCAAAAAAATATTTTGCTTTTTTAGAAAATTTTCTTTTGTCATATAGTTTGTAGGAAAAATACAAAAATTTTCGTAGGGTCATTTTTACAACTTTTCCTTTTTTAAAGAACGGGGTCCGGGTACGGTTTTTGTGTTGACTCGTTTTTGGGTCAAACGAACTCCGTTTTCGGTCTAGTCTTTTTCATTCTTCGTTATTTGTCCCGTAGAGTAGTTTAGAAGTGAAAAATTCTTCGTAGGGTTATTTTTAAAGATTTTAGGTTTTTCCCCCTTTGTTCGGGATTCGTGCTCCCGTTTTTCAGCTTAATTTAGTAATTTTTAGGATTTTCTTAAACGTTTTAGTTTGTTATTATCTAATTTGACTTTTTCAATCTCTCAAATCAATTCCTTCCTTCAAACTCAAATCTTCGACTGTATCGATTTTCCATTCCAGCCTCGTTGGGGATAAACGACCCGGGAACACTCTATACTACTTCTCGGTTTCATTGATTGTTGTTTTTAGATTATATATATTTTATATTTTATTATATATTATATATATAGACTGCGTCCGTTGGCAATAAGACGAGCCTTACACCTGCTTAATGAGCCATCTGCATGAAATTTATGTTTAAAAATCCACATAGAAAAAACAACATTAACGTTAGCTGGACGGAGTACAAGAACCCACATTCTGTTAGTAATTAACGCATTATATTCATCCAACATAGCTTCTTTACAGTTAGGGTCACAAAGAGCATAAACATGAGAGCGAGAAAGCGGCGAAGTAGTGGTAACATGACAATTCATATGTTCAAGCGGTTCAAAAATGCCAGCTTTAGTACGAGTGATCATGGGATGCGTAGACACGGTTTGAGATGAATTATCTATGGGAATGAGAGTATGGATAGCTATCGATTGGGCTTATGATTATGTGGGGGCCAAAGTTGGGGCTGATGTTGAGCTATGAGATGGAGGGGTATCGGGCTGTGATAGGCTAGTTGAAGGGGTTGTAGGATGACCCGTAATTTGGTGGTTTGGTTCATCTACGTGCTGGACAAATGGTTCATTGGTGGGAATAGTGGTAGTAGTCTGAATAGGTGGTAAAATGAAATCGTATGTTGGTTTAGTAGGGGACGTACATTACCAAACGGAAAAACATCTTCATCAAACCGCACATGTCTCGAAATAATGATTTTATTAGTGGCTAAGTCGAGACACCGATAACCACGATGATTGGCGGGGTAACCAAGAAAGATGCAAGGTGTGGAATTTGGTTCTATTTTATGTGAAACATAAACGTGCGGATAGCAAAGACATCCGAAGACATGCAAATGTTCATTTGTGGGTGTTAGGTTATAAAGTATGGTGAAAGGTATTTCATTATTAATGACGGTAGAAGGTAATATATTTAAAAGGTGAGCGGCCATATTAAGAGCTTCCACCTAATAAGATGGAGGTATGTGAGCTTGAAAAAGTAATGTTCGAATAAGGTTATTGATGGTGCGAAGCATACGTTCGGATTTGCCATTCTGTTGCGAAGTACGAGGGTAAGAAAATCAAAATTGTTTGCCGTTTTGGCGAAAAAGGTCATGGAAACGATTGTTGTCATATTCACCCCCATGGTCACACTACAAAACCTTGATGTCGACATTAAATTGTTTATTGACATAAGCACAAAAAGAAACAAAATTATCAAACAAATCAGATTTTTTATGCAAAGGGTAGACCCAAACAAAATGCAAAAAATGATCTAAGAATATAGCATAATATTTAGTTCTACTTTCACTCGGAATTGGTGATGTCCATATATCGAGTGAATAATTTCAGACACAAACTTAATAGAAGACTCAGAATTGTAAAACGGGAGCTTAACATGTTTACCTAATTGACACGCATGACACAATGTGGACAACTTTGATTTATGACATGAAATTAAATTACTTGAATCTAAACGACAAAGCACATCTTGCCCGGGATGACCGGGGTGCTTGTGCCATGTAGTGGAACTAAATGAAAACAAAACAAATGGAGTTTGAAGCGAAGGTTGCTAAGTGACCGGGTAAAGGTCGCCCATACTATCACAATGGAAAAGAAGATTTTGGGTCAGGTAATCTTTTACAGAAATACTATAAGCATCAAATTCAATAGAAACATCATTGTCACGAGTAAATTTACAAACAAAAATTAAATTTTTAATTATGTGAGGTGTGAAAAAATTAAATTCTTAATTATGTGAGGTGTGACAAGAATATGATTGAGTTAAAGAGGCTTAGAAGATGTATGCAAGAAGCTATGTCTGATATGAGTGACAGGAATAGAGTGACCATTGCCAACAAATACGGATGGATAAATGCTTGAATTACTAAAAGAAGTGAGTATACATGTATTGTCCGTCAAATGAGAATATGCTCCAGTATCCATGTTCCAAGAGGGATCTTGAGGAGTCATAGTCTGAAATGCTTGCAGAAGCATGGTAGCTTGAGACTGAAAAGCAATCGGCATGTATTCATTATTCCCGGGAACATAAAAGTTACTGCCTTGAGGATACATAGACTGGTGCAGGCCGGGCAGTTGATATATGGGTTGTGGGGCCTGTAACTTGGAATGTTAAATAGTAGGGACATGAGGTTGTGATGATATTGTACTGACCCATTGAGGTTGTGATGGGGCAGGTGGTGCAACATATACAACATACTGGATTTGAGGGTTCATACTCGGATACTAAATATTATTTTGCAAGTACATTTTTGGTAAACTGGTGATGATTATTTAATAGATTTGATTCACACAAATTGTGATATATCAATTATAGTATATAAGAAGTATTCCAAAAGGATTTACGAAAATTACTTTTAACCAAAGTAAAATTCAAAACCTTCCGGGTCGTTTCCTCAACGAAGCGTGAATTGAGAATCTCGGTTAAGTTCGTGATCGCGTGATTTGAATAATTTCAAAGTTTTAATTTTGGATTCTGTTTCTACTAATGAAACGCAAAAGCAATTAAAGGCAAGCAAACAATTAAAGCAATTAAAGATTAAGCACGAAAACGTTAACGGGAATTTAAAAACGCGACATTTAAGCAAATAAATCAAATTTTAACCCTAAAAACTCAAATTTCAAATTTCTAAATCCTAAATGACTTAAAATAATTTTCAGAAAAGAAATTATATTTTTTTTACTTTTTATTTTATTTTTAATGAATTAAAAACACTTTTAATCTAGAAAATGCATTAAAAATATTAAAATAATTCTAAAAATTCTAGAAAAATTATGGAAAATACTTAATACTAAACTAAAGGTTTAAAAAAATGTAAACTGGAAATAAGCCCTAAGAATAAGCTGCTAAATAAGCAAAATAAGCACAAACTGAATTTACACCTTATAAACCAAATGTCCTAAGGGTCTAACAGAAAAGACCCCAGGGCGCAATGGTTAAGGTGTTGGGTTGTTATGGTAGAGGTCTCGAGTTCGAGTCCTCCTAATACTCCCAACACCTTTCCATTTTTATTTTGCAAATCTTCTTTTTGAAAAAGCTTTTTAACATAAAAATAAGCAACTTTTAAAAAGCAACTTTTTATGAAACTAATTAAATAAGCTGAAATAAGCTCAAACTTATCTCAATTTTGGCTTAAAAGCTTAATAGCTTTCAAGCCTTAACCAAGTTAAGCTAAAAGATACTAAAAGCTAAGAATAAGCTCAAAAAGCTATTGCAGTCCTAGAACTAAGCTAAATAAGCTTAGAGGAACAGAAATAAGCAATGCAAATAAATAGAAAGGCAAGAAAAGCAAATAAGCAGTTTTTTCAAGAAATATGCAATGAAAAAGGCCAATTAGCAGTTTTCAAGCTAATAAATAAGCTACTTAAGCTATGACTAAAACCATAAAAGCTCAAAACAGATCAATTTTAGACTATAAAGAAATCAAATAAGCCAAATAAAAGCATATAAGCACAGAAAATAAGCTAGAAAAAGCTAGTTTAAAAAGGCAGTTTACTATTTTTGGTTTTTTTTAAGTTTTCATAAATGCTAAAATGGCAAACTACAGCCTAAGAATAAGCTAGTAAAAGCTGTTATAAATCTAAAATAAGCTAAAACGGATTAAGCTTACAACCTAGTGAGCTTATGCAATTAATTTCAAATCTTAAATCAAACTAAAGTTATCCTAGATTTGTGAATAAAAATTGGCTCTTAAGAACTTTACTATAACATTTATAAACTATGACATGTTTAGGCAAAAACCTCAAGAGCGTATGCAAACCTATAACTAATCATTTCTAATTGCATAAGTGACAGAGATTAAGCTTAAAACTAAAACCTCAAATGCACTTAATAAGTAATTCACTAAATCAGACCTTAAAACCCTTATTTAAAACAGCAGACTTAGAAATTGAATGAACCAAACCTAAAAACTAAACTTATTCAAACTTCATTAAAACTAACACTAATGCTGATTTAAAGCTAATCAAATATAGATTTCAAAACCAAAAGTGCACAAATTGTATTAACACTTGGTTAATATTGCTAAGCCAAACACCCCCTTAAATTCACTTAGAGTACCTTTAAGCTAAAAACAGATTCAACTAAGCATTAATTTTTGAAAACAGATTAATAACTAAGTAATATAAGAACAAATAAGCAAATTCTAACCACTAATAAGCATTTAACAATAAGCAAAAGAAATAAGTAGTTTATAAGCTATAATTGGCAGTTTGTATGAAAACAATACTTAAATGACTTCTAAGCATTAAACTATGTTAAATAAGCAATAATAAAACTGAATAAGCAATAATAAGCACAAATAAGCATAGAATAAGCAGTGAATAAGCTAAAACAGAAATAAGCTATGAAATTGTAAAATGGGACTTACTTTGATCCTTTGCGCAAAACAAGGATTAAATGCTCTTAGAGAGCTTTTCTACAAGCTCCAGCTTGTTTAATACAAGCTGGTAAGGTCTATAAGCCCGTTTAAATTTGGCTTATCTTCCAAAATAAAAGATGAGGTAATTTTAGAGTGAATTAATGAACAAGAACTTAAATAAGCTTATTAGAAAGCTTATCTGATAAACATTAGATCATAAGAGCTTATTGAGTTTGCTTTAAATGAAAACACATTGCATAGCAAGAAGCTTAAAACTGAAATATTAAGACAAAATTTAAGGAAAATGGAATTTCATTAACAAAAGAAGGTCACGTTACTTAAAAAAAGTACATTAATAAGCTGGAAAATAAGCTGAAAGTAAAACTACACTACTCCTAAACTAATGATTACAAATGAAGAATTCAAGACCTATTTATAGAAGAACCAAGGTGTGGGGTGTGCTTCTTGTGTGAGGAGCTCATAAGCTTTTGATCTTAGCCTTCCATTCCAAACCGCCTTAATCTCTAATCTATCTGAGCCCTTGATTTGATGTGAAGTCTCATCCACCAATGAATGCCTCTGGGATCGCCGGCGTGGCCTGCCAAAAACGTCATTGCGTGCGTCATATCCATCTAGAAGGGTTAATTTTCATTTAAACTGGGTTAATTGGGTGTTAGAGGTGCAAGGTGAAATTTAGGACGGAGGGTGAACAGTAACTAATTAGGCGCGTTACTATATTTGACTGGATTTAGGGTTATGGTTTGGGTTTGACTTATTATTATTGGGCCAGGAATGGGTTTATTTGTGATGGATTTGGACTTGTATAAAGGTTTAATATTAAGGCTTATATTATGGGCTTATATTTGTAAAGTATTAATCTTAATGGGCTGACCCGACCTAATAAATAGGTACGGGTTGGCCCATTAAGAATGAATACGCCTTTGGCTTCGATTTTTCACACTCTTTTCATTCCCGTGCTTGGTTTTGTTCGATTTGCCTTTGATTTGTCCTTTTATTTAATATCCGTACCTGCAAGACACAAATCACAAAATACACATATACAATGCATTTTTTTATCTGTTTTCGTTCAATATTTGTCTTTTAGCTCGTTTTATTAGGTAAAAGGTATGTGTATTTAAGCACATACCAAAATCCCCATACTAAGTTATTGCTGTGTCCTCACGCAATGTTTAAAATACACGCTTAAAACCAAAAATTCCAATCCCCCTAAACTAATCACCTCGAAAAGTAGCTAAGTGTCATCTAAGGGGATTAAGAAATCAATAGTTTTGAAACGCCCCGTTTTTCCATTTCTTATTTATATATTTTTATATTTTTCACAAGTTACAGCATGTTCGACTTTCATTATTTAATAATAACTTTTAGGATCATGGAATAAGAAACACTTTTAAATAGTGTCCTAAATGATAAATTCATCGTCCTAGATTTTTCACCTGCCCCAAACCAAGCTTAAAAACGAAATCATTGTTAAATACAAGTTAAGATGCTAATACTACTCATATTTTAAATTTGTGTAAGCCTAGACTAACTTTTCACTCCCGATGGATCAATATTTATAAATGTGTATGCTCAATTCGAATTTCAACCATCCAATCGTCATTTTAAGAAAGTTGTAATCCCTATAAATGTAACGTTTCACCCAAGAATTATGATTTTGAAGGCGAGATCATTCCATGTAGCGACTTTCTTCTCGGCACATCTCAGCCGATACCGGCTTAGGTGACCAGGCTTTTGACACCCCACATAGAATAGTATCGGAACTCACGGACCTTCGGTTTCAAAAACTCTTAGGCTTCCCGTTAAATAAACAATTCATTTAGTAAAACCACAACTTAAAATGAAATAGACTTAGTTCAAAAGCATATTTAAATTTAAGAAAAATAGATTTTCCCTGTATTTATTAATCACATACATTACACTTAACATTAATATAATTTTACTTATAACCTTCACCCTTTAAACGAACTGTCACATCAGTATGCGAGCCAACCATGATCCAGTTGTCTTATTTCGGCTTCGGAAATCCTCGACCTTTTTGAAGGCTGCAACATCGGGAGCGAACCGACCAGATGCAGCAAACTTTTATCAGTCTCGGATTTATTATTCTTACTATGGGCCTTTTTTGAAGACTGCCACATCGGTTGTGAGCCGGCAAGAGGCAGTAAACTTTTATTAGCCCACAGTTTTTATTATTATTATTATTTTTAACAATAAACTTTATATTACCACGATATAGAGAAAATTTCTTTTTAGAAAATTTAAGTATAAATTTGAACTAAGACAAAATAAATTAATGTTATCGACTACAAAAAAATATGTTGATTTAAGTTTAATTTTTGAAAAAAACACGTATTATTAGTCCGGTTAGAAGCTTCGGGGAGGAAAAGCCACAAATTACACTTATGAGCTCTTAAGATTTCCAATTAATCCTTGTTTAGCATCTAACTCATAATTAACTCTATCATTTCTCGTTCTTCGCAAATTTAAAATCTTTAATAAAAAGATTCGCGAATGCTTAGTCAAATAAACTAGCTTAGTCAAGTTTAGAACGGTTAAGGGACAAAGCTAAGAGCTTAATACGCTCGATCGAGTCAAAATTTATTCTTATTTTACCCAACAGGAAAGTCAACATTGTGACAAAACACTTATTTTATTTTTGAAAAGTTTTAAATTTTTTCATTTTTTTGGTATTTTAGTGGTAAAAACAGGATTACGTGAAAACAACGACTGCAGGCACAATCAAATCGATAGATTCCCCCCATACTAGAACTAAA
>BQNB010096091.1:6401-25710 GCA_026074375.1 Tanacetum coccineum
TTGTGCACAAATTTTAAGAAACTAAAACACTCATAATCCTGCTGAATTTTGAGAGTGAAAAAGGGCTTTTAGTTTTTTAAAAACTGACACTTAAAAACTTGGTGGCTTTGACTCAAAGAGTCAAGTGACACAAAGAGGCTTTGTCAGCTTGTTTAAAACACACAAGAACACTCTTTTTTTAAAACCAC
This sequence comes from Tanacetum coccineum, assembly GCA_026074375.1. Classification (NCBI taxonomy): domain Eukaryota; kingdom Viridiplantae; phylum Streptophyta; class Magnoliopsida; order Asterales; family Asteraceae; genus Tanacetum; species Tanacetum coccineum. The sequence continues at coordinate 6,590 of BQNB010096091.1, forward strand.
AACTCAAAATTACAAGAGCTTATGAAATAAGCTCTTGTAGCTTTTTTAAAAACCACAGTTTCAATTGTTCACTTAGAAAACTTGAATAACAGACTTTTGACTAAAAAGTTTTAGCAAAACAAGCTTAAATATCCTCAAATACTTAAGCTAAAAATCACTTGTGACCCCAACCCATACCAAAACCATTTTTGACCCGTTTTCATTGTTAACCCAAACACCCCCTTAATTTTGCAAAGTGATTTTAAAACCTATAAAAACTGAAGTAAACTAAAATTTTTAAAAGGCTACTACTACTTAAACAATTTTAAACAATAAAAAGGTAAAAAGCATATCAAATAAGCACTTAAAAAGACAATAAGCTAGTGACAGTTTTAAGCTATCTTTGACAGTTTTGGATCAAATTGCATGAGAATGAAATGAAAAGCATTAAAAGGCATATTTAGACATTAATAAACACTAATAAGCACAAAAAAACAGTAATAAGCTAAAAAAAATAAGCTAATAAGCTATTGCTACAGTAACTTTTAAGCAAAATTTAAAAGGAATTGTACCTTTAACCCTTGCTCAAAACAGGGTTTTTGAAACCTATTAAGCTCTAAATTCCTACCCACAGCTTATAAATAAGCTTAAACTAAGCAATACCAATAAGCCTTCCAAATTTGCTTATTCATCCTTTCTTGCTTAATCATACAGTAACCTTGTCTCTCTTTTGAATTTTTCTTAAGCTTTTGTTTTTAAGTTTTGAAAACAGATTATATGATATAAATAAAACAAGTAACTTAGAAACACAATATGTAAAATTAACTCAACTAAATTTTCATTAAAATTTGAAGTACAAGTACATAAAACACTTTAAACTGAAAACTAAAACTTTAAATACTAAAAACTACTTAAAGCTTACACACAAACTAAAAACTGCTTTTTGGCCACAATGGGCTTACAATGCTTATATAGCTAAAACGAGCTAGGTCTTCCATCTTTTGTCTTTTTCCTCCTTTCTTCTTGTTGTGTTTCCTTGTAGACACAGAAATGAGGTGTGTTTGTTGTGTGAGTGCAAAGAACAAACAATCCTGGCCTTTAATTCTTCAAAAATCAATCATCATAGCCGTTGGATTAGTCATTGAGAAGTGTGGGATTGCCAAATGGGATTAGGGGTTTAGTGGAGGGGAGGTGAAGGTTTTATCTGGGGTTTAATGGGGGTTACGGGATAAAAAGGGGGAGGTTAACCCGTGAGCTTTAATGGGGTTTTGAGCTAGGGCGGGAAAAGTGGGTTATAAAAAGGTAAGGGGTGACAGGGCGTGGGTTTGGGATTTGGCACATTTGGTCCTTGATGTTGTGTGTGGTTGTTGCACCCATGGTCCTTGTGTTTTAATAACTTTGAGGACTTGGCAATATAACCCCCCAAGGGTTATATTGGTTGTTGCAGTACACGTCCTTGTTAGTTATGGTTTAGGGGACTTGGCAGAAATGCCCCTTGTGGTTTTACTTTGAGAGAGGCCAAAAAGAATACCCAACTAAATCTGGTACAATCATCAGTAATTACAAGGCAATAACTTGCATGATTAATACTTTTCACAGAAGTAGGACCAAAAAGATCCATATGCAAAGTGTGAAGTGGCTCAGTGATTAATCTCTCTAATTTGGCCTTGCAGGAGGCCCTATGTTGTTTGCCTTTATGGCAGGCAACACATGTGTGGTCATTTTTGAAAACCTTGGAAGGTAGACCTCTTACAAGGTTTCCCTTCACAAGTTTGTTTAGATTTTTAAAATTGATATGACCTAACCTTCTATGCCATAATTTAGATTCATCAGATGTGGCTTTAGCAATCAAACAGGCAAAACCTTTTGCAGGAGTAGGTGTCTTCATGTCAAAACTATACATATTGTGGTGTCTAGGGACCTTTAAAAGTATCTGATTTTCATCAGGCATTTTAAAGTCAGAAGACACAACAAGACATTCAGTTTCAGTAAAAAGAACCTTGTGCTGCTTATCACATATTTGTGATATTGAGAAAAGGTTAAAATGCCCTAATTCTTTTACAAAAGACACACTATCAAAATCTAAATTACCAACTCTTATTCTTCCTTTACCAGATATGTAGCCTTTGCTACCTCCAAAGGTAACAGATCCCCTATTGAATTCTTCAAAATCCTCCAGTTGATCCTTGTTACCTGTCATGTGCCCTGAGCATCCACTATCAAATATACCTCTATCTACCATGTTCTTCAGTGGATGTTCCTGCACATGAAAAAGAGAAATTAGTTTCTCTTAGGGACCCAGGCCTTTGCAGGCTTGGGTCTGCCTTGTGGACCATTAGCATTCACAGTTCTAATAAAAGTAGGTCCACTGTTATAATTGAAGTTTGGTCTAGAGTTCCTCCAATTATAACTTGCTGAGGTCTTAACAGCAGATCCCCAACTTCCCATTACAGCATTAGAGTGAGACATTTGTGCTGTAGTTTTTGCAAAGGGTCTTCTTTCAGATGAATATGATTTTGAAAAATCCCTTCTTAGATTCATTTGATTCATCTGTGGTCTTTTGGGACTTGAACTGTTTGAGGTCTTGTTAGGTACTGGCTGTCTAGATCTAACAGTATTAACTTTAGGACTAACAGCATTAACTTTAGGCCTAACAGAATTAATATTTGTCCTACCAGTATTAATATTAGGCCTAACAGAATTAAGTTTTGGCCTACCAGCATTAAGTTGTACTGATCTAGGAACAAATTTATTAGCATGATTAACCCTGTTAGCATTAGTCCATACTGGTTTTGCCACCCCATTACCAGTATTAACAACCCTTTTAACCTCAGCTTCCCTTGCCATTTTCTTTTCATAATAGTCACAATCTTTAATCAAATGACTTAGACTACCACAAACAAAACATTTCTTCTTTGTAAAAGAGTAACCTTCCCCTAGTTCTCTTTTCATCATATCATTCCAATTTTTTTTATTAACTTTATGTGCTTCTTTATCTTTGAGTGGTTTCCTAGGAGTTTTTACGAGTTTTGCACAACTAGGTTTAACTTCTTGTAATTCAGACACAACATTTTCAGCAGTAGACATCTCATTTGGTACACTATACTTTCTGATTCTGTCTCAAAAGAGTGCTCAGAGGTATTTCCACAAGATCCTTCACTGTCATTTGATTGATAGGTAGAATGCACAGAAAAATTGTCATTTGAGACACTAATTTCAGGTTTTTGAGGACCCTTTTTACCATAACATACAACGAATTCATCATATTTCCTCTTGTGGGTTCGGAGTATAATCTCAACTTAGGGATGTGGAAACACCTTTAAATCATTAGTCTTTGTAAATCTACTGTACACAGGTTTTCCAATTGAATCCTCTTTTGAACAATTAAAAACAGAAAAGTTCATTTCTTCCTCATAACTTAAAACCTCATTGTTTGATTGTATTTCCAAATCCTAAGCCAACTTTACTATTTGAACTCATGCCAGAATTAATTAATCTCCAAAGATTCTTGGAAGAATCTTTCCCATGGAATCTACTGTTTTCTGGCAATTGTTCCTTTTCTTTTACAGCCTTCTCAATTCCTCATTTCTGATATCTCTTAAGCTTTTCATCTTTTTCATATATTTTAGTTCAGCCTGAAATGTAGTTTTCATTTAGAGAAAGTTGCTGTTTTTGAAAAGTAACAAGTTGAGCTTCTAGTTTCTTAACAGCTTGACTATAGGCAAGTATTTGTGCTTCTTGATCACCTAACTGATTCATTTGTTCATCACACAGTAGTTTAAGGGTATTGTATGAATCAATGCAAGTTTTAGAACACAAAGTTACCTCATTACTTGAGCTGAATAGCATCAAGTTTCTGATTTGTCTCTTTCAGTTCCGTATGTTCTCCCAATTTCGACAAATCCATCATCCATTGTCAGCAAACCATTCTAATTCTTCTCTTGCTTACACGCTTCTTGATGATGTAAAATGAGTCTCTCTTTTTCTTTCCATCATGTGTTCCCTTTGCTGTACATTCCCTAGCAAAGTGACCAGTGTTGTGACAATTGAAGCATTCAAGCTTCTTTTTGTCAAAGCCAACAGGTGTTTTTCCATCCACGCGAACTCTTCTTCCTGTTTTCTTATAGAACTTCTTCATTCGAATAGCAATCATCGCTATCTGCCAATTTATGTCCATCTCTTCAATGTCTAAATCATCAATTTGTTCCAGATCTTCATGAAGCAAGTCCCAGTCCTCTGATTGTTTGGCAAAGAGGGAATAAATAACTTCATCAGCAAAACCAGCAAGAACTTCTTTTTCAGGAATATTGGTTGAAGAAGTAGAAGGAGTGCAAGTACTGTAGGCACCAGTAAAACCAGACTTAACCTTATTAGTGCTGCTTTTGCTTTGTGAAACAAAAGCAACATTTTGAGCACTTGAAGATGTTTTTGAGGCACCTTGGATTTCCTGCTCAAAAACTCTAAGGTTATTGTACAAATCATCAATAGATAAAGTGTCAACATCTGGTTTAGTTCTCATAGTCATTGCCAGATTGGACCATGCTGGGGGCAAAGATCTGAGAAACTTATGATTTGCATCCTCAGTTGATACTTCAGCACCATGAGCTTCCAACTGAGAAAGTAACTGTTGGAATCTGTCATATCCCTTTTCTAACCCTTCTGAACTGGATATTTTAAATGCTTCAAACTGTTGTTTGAAAACAGCTTTCTGCATTTTCTTTGAATTTGCATTACCACCAAACCTAGTTCTGATGGCTTCCCAGATCTCTTTTGCATCATCCATTCCATGAAATCTTCTCATATGCTCCTTGGGAATGGCCATCAGCAAGATATTCTTAGCCTTCCTTTCCTTTTCAACAGCTTGAATTTCTGCAGCAGTTACTGGTGAAAGTATTCGAACAATACCATCCTTTCCAGTTGAAATTCTCTTCTTGGAGTTTCCATTCTGAATTACCTTCCAAACATCATTGTCAATGTACTCAAGGTAATGCTCCATCTCCATAGCCCATATATCATACTCCTCCTTCTTCAAAAATTGGAGTTGATATTTGAGATAGCAGTTATTTGAGGAATCACTTGTTGTTGTTTAGGTGCAGCACCAGTGTCTAATGCATCTTCATGGTTTGATTCTTCATCATCACTGAGATGTTGTGAGAACTCATCATTAGCAGGTTGAGACATTTTGTAAGAGAGTGTTTGTTTGTGGTTCTAGTGATTCTTCTTACTCAGAGTCCCTCTACAGGCTCTGATACCACTTGTAGGTCCTTGGTTTAGGATCTATCTAGCCTTTGTAAGACAATAAAAATATACTTGAATAAATACAAATAAAACTATGTGAGAGACAATGACTATGAATACAGTGTTATATGCGGCATCTGTAAACACAACAATTAAGAAGATAATAATAATAATTTTGCTATTGATTTCTATTCAGCTCTATGCTTCTATTGATATTTTCGGATCAGTACATAACATTGATGCCTTAGGGTTCCTTTTATACACAAGGAAACCCTATGGGCTTTACAACGTGGAAGGATACTGCATATCATTTCCTATAGATATTCTCCTAAGTAATATTACTATTCTGTTACATAACAGACTTAACTGAACATACTTAACTAAATATGACCGGATACTAACTACAGTACTGATACTCTACAGTACTACCTTTAGTACTGCCAGACTTACTTAGTACTGAACAGTATTTTAATTAGTACGCAGACTAACTAATACTACCAGACTTAACTGTTATACTACCAGTATTAAGTCTTTTACAATCTATTTCCCAACAAACAAGTTAATACTGCCAGACCAGAAATTAATACTAGTAGTAGAGAAGTTAGTACTGCTCTCCCTGAAGTTAATACTGCTACTCCTGAAGACTTGGTAGGACCTAGTCCTGCATCTGAAGACACACAAGTGGAGGACCAAGAAATTAAATTGGGGAACATTCCACAATCTTATGCAGTACCTACCACTCCTCACACAAGAATTCACAAAGATCACCCAATTGAACATGTGATTGGTGATGTGCAGTCATCTGTTCAAACAAGAAGAATGACAACTTCTTACTCAGAACTAGGATTTCTTAGTGCTATATATGAAGGGAAGTCTCATCAGGACCTTCATACATGTCTTTTTGCTTGTTTCCTCTCTCAGGAAGAACCAAAAAGGGTTTCTAAAGCTCTTAGTGATCCAGCATGGGTAGAAGCAATGCAGGAGGAACTCCTACAGTTCAAACTGCAAAAGGTCTGGATTCTTGTGGATTTACCTAAAGGTCATAGAGCAATTGGTACAAAGTGGGTATACAGAAACAAGAAAGATGAAAGGGGGATTGTCATCAGAAACAAAGCAAGACTTGTTGCTCAAGGGGGGGGGGGGGTGGGGGGGAACGATACTACAATAAGAGGGCTAGACTTATGATGAAGTCTTTGCACTGTGGCTAGAATTGAGGTAATAAGATGTTCCTAGGCTTATGCTTACTTATATGGGATTTATGGTCTACTAATATGGTGTAAAAAGTGCCTTCCTTTATGGATTCAGATGAAGAGGGGTATTAATGTATGTCAACATCCAGATGAAGAGAGGTATAGGCGGATCTCTTGGCAATGCAGCAACAAATTTAGTTGGGCTACTTCTACAACTGGCTGAATAATGACTGTTGCAAGTTGTTGTGGACAGGTTCTCTGGATACAAAACTAACTGCTGGACTATGGGTACAATTTCATGAATACTGTTTTATTTATATTGACAATAATAGTACTATCTGTATAATAGAAAATCCTGTTCAACATTCTAAAACAAAACATATAGAGATTAGGCATCATTTTATAAGAGACTGCAATGCTAAAAAGTTGATTCAAATGGCTAAGATTGACACTGAACATAATGTAGCAGATCTTCTTACAAAAGGTTTTGATGCTGGTAGATTTCAGTTACTTGATTTCAAGTATTGGAATGCTAAATCCCTAATGCCCATCTCTCCTGTTTGTTTTTGTAAAGTTTGGTTAAATGTTTGTATTGATAGTATCTTTGTAACTTAAGACTGGCTACGGTATTATTAGTACTTCTAGAAATATATTTAAAAAACTATTTGTCAAAACTGTTACTTATAGTTAGTACTGCTAGTTATTTCTATGTCTCACTGTTAATCCTGTTAGTAACATTTAATCTGCTAAACAAGAAAAATGTTAGATTATGTTTTCTTGGTTTTGACGCTTAACTCTTTCAAGATAGCAATTAAAGTGTGGAAAATTGGTTACTCAATGATGCATTATTTGAGGGGAGGAATGTTGTTTGTTCTTAAAGTGTTGGTTTTAACACCACACAACAAATGGTCATCAGTTCACCATGTCTTATAGACATCAAGAATTGACTAGTCCAGAGCAAACGGGTACTGGTAAACTTCTCAAATCCGTTGATAGTTGATAGTTTACTCAAAACTATATGGTTATCAATGCACTATGTTTTACAATGAAGCATTGGCTAGTCCAAAGCAAACGGCTATTGGTAAAGACTACTCAAATCCGTTAATGGCTGGTAGTTTGCCAAAAACTATACTTTGTGTGAATTAGTGAGCCAAAAGAATAGAGAGAGTTGGTGAGATTAAAAATAGAAAGAGAGATGTGTGAAAAACAGACAGAGTGCAATGTGAGTTAAAAGAAATGAGAGATAAAATGTGAGCTTAAAAACAGAAAGAGAGATTGTGTGAAGTATTTTTTGCATAATACAAAACTTTGGAGTTTGTACTGCTTTTGGTGAGAAGTTAATACTGCTAGGCTTATTTTAGTACTGCTAGACACAAATTTTGGTTACTGTGGATGACCGGTAGTATGGTTTGAGCCCTACAGATATTTTTTCATTAATAAATAGAGTGTTGAGATATTTCGCAAATACCTATGATTAGGGTTTGACTAATTGGACTTTCGTGATCTTTCTATATATACGTTTGATTTAATCACGATAAACTCAAATTTCTTTAAGTCGGTCAAACCATATCTCTATGTTTTCTCTATATAAATCTCAATTAACTTTCTCCAGCCTTCATATTTTCATAAACGATCATATCCCACACGATTACTCACACTTTTATTCATGGCAAATTTGGAATTTTGTGACAAGCACAACATGGTAGCGTTTTTAGAGAAATCTATAGGAAGTGAAGGGTTTCATCAAGTCATCGATTTCCTAAATCGAAGTCACATTTTCTATGCACTCACAAAGAAGCCAGATGTTTATATCTCTTTTATCAAACAATTTTGGAGGTCTGCTAAAGCTACTAATGATGATAATGGAGAAGTCTAGATTACTGCTACCATTGATGGTCACTCAATGACTATCACTGAAGCATCTTTAAGAAGACATCTCAAGTTGGATGATCATGATAGTATTACTTCTATACCCAACTCGGAGATTTTTAAGCAGTTGGCACTCATGGGATATCACACAGATTCAGATAAGTTAACTTTTCAAAAGGGTGCTTTTTCACCTCAATGGAGGTTTCTTATCCACACTATTCTTCATTGTCTTAGCCCAAAGAAGACTGCTTGGGAGCAGTTTAGTAGTAACATTGCAACTGTTGTTATCTGTTTAGCTACCAATAGGAGATATAATTTTTCTAGGTTGATTTTTGGTGCTATGGAGTCCAATATTTCAAGCCCCCATAAGTTTTTAATGTACCCTAGGTTCATTCAAATATGCCTAGATATGCAGAGGAAACAACTTCAACAACACTCAAGAACATATCACTGTACCCCTCTTAGCATCAAGTTTTTAACAATATGAAGAGGCCTACAAAGGCGATATTTCAGGGCCAGTAGTTGTTTATTCCGTACGATGCTTATAATGTCTTCTGAACCTTCCACTCACCTTCAGAATCACATCATCACCTTCACATCAACTGAACCTTCAATTGAACATCACCTGATCATACCACTGCCTGTGTATCATTTCCATCCCAACACAAACCAACAAAACCATCACCTGGAGCAGAATACAACATATTCCTACACCAATGAATCACTCTCCATGCTGTTCCTCACTGGAATGCTGAGGGTAGCTTGAAAAACTAATGAATTGACGACTTTGTTACAAACTATCTGAGAAAATTGGCGTCTTGGAGGTATGATTTGAAGTAAACAGCTGTAACTTACAGTGCTGCTGTCACTAAGCCCATTCTCAAGGGTAAGTGAAATTAGAGACTAAACTCAAGGATGGGACAAACAAGGAAAAAGAGATGGGTTGTCTTTCTAATGATGATGAAGATGTTGAAGATGTTCTTCCAATCAGGAGGAGGAACATTATTCTGTGCAGAGGTTCAAGGAAAGCAGCCTGATACTGAACCTATTATTAAGAAGTGACTCCCACTGAAGTCATTTCAAGATCAAGGATGCAGTTAGCAAGGGAATTTAAAGTTTGTACTGCTGAGCACAAAAGGTATTGCTAGGTGAAGTTTCCAGAGGTTAGTACAGCTGAGATAAATATTTATTGCTGTGGAAGAATGTTACTTTTTAGAAGAAGGAGTAAAGGAAAAGGACACAAAAAGACAAGGGAAATGCAATAATGACAGAGCCTGAAGCCAAGGGGGAGGAAAACAATACTAAGAAGAGCTTGAACACGAAAGTTGAGTTTTGCTGAAGCCCATTAGACGCAAGAACAATAGATGAAGAACAAAGGGCACAGATTGTAAGGGATGAAGAAAATTGCTAGACAATGGATGAAGAGAAAGGGCAAAGTCTATGTCTGAAGCCAAGTCATCTAAGAAAGATGATTGGAATGATCTTCAGTCAAAGTATCATGCTTAAGATGAAACCAAGACAGTTGCCCAAGCAAGGGAATATGGTTAAATACTTGAAGAATCAGGGAAACCTACAAGATTAGTGATTTCAAGGGATGTCTTTAATGAGGATTAGGCCATTGTTTGAAGGTTTGGGATTTTAAACCAAAATAGTGAGCCTTATGGATTTAGAGCATGGAAGTAAAAGATGAAGTCTCCTGTAAAAGATTAAGAAGAAAGAATGTGTACACAAAAGGAAATGAAAAAGAAGTTTCTTAAAGAATCTAGAGCAAAAAGAAAGAAATTCTCTTCCTAGAAAAGCACATGATTATTGTTAAGAGACAAAAGATGGAACTGATGATGAGAAGGAGAAACATTCAAAGGGTATTTAGACATAGTTCCAAAGAGAAGATGGTTGCAGATATGTTGATCTCTATTACAAAGTATCCAATTGTGGATTGGGAAACTTAACTTGTCGTCACGAAAACTTCATGTACTACAAAATCATCAGAGGAGATGGAAGCTCAAAGAACTACAAGATTCTGAGTGAGATGTTATATGATTTTGATAGACAAGATATAATGGAGTTATACAGGCTGGTCAAAGAAAGGTATAGTTCCTCAAAACCAGAAGGATATGATTTAATGCTGTGGGGAGACTTGCATACACTTTTTGAACCTGATGAGGAGAGTGAAATATGGATGAATCAGAATGAGTATAATTTGATAAGTTGGAGTTTATGTGATTTCTGTGGAGTTCATATTCTGCTGATGCAAAATGGGATTGCTATACATATGCTTACAGAAAAGAAGTATCCTCTAAGTCAAGAAATGCTATCAAAGATGCTGAGTAAGAGATTGGAGGTTGATCATGAGAGTACACAAGCATATGAACTACTAAAGTTCATTAGATCACAAGTGCAGAAGTAGAAGAGTGTTTGAAAGAATCATCATCAGAAGACAAGAAGATTTAATCCAGAAGAAACTTGGGATTTGAAGATAAATCACAAGTTTAGGGGAGGATTGTTGGGAATAAATCTTCATCAAGAGTTAATACTGCCAAGGTATAACTAACAGTACTAATGGAGTTAGTACTGCCAGTACAAACTTAGTACTGTCAGAGTTAGTTAATACTGCTAGAAGAAAAGTTAATACTGCTGATGGTTAATGCTGCTGACTTGGAGATAAAGATGTTGACTTGGAGATAAGGATGCAATGAGATAAATATGGAATGAATATCTTTTATATTTTTTAGGAGATTGTGTATATGATTAGAACTTGTAATGATCCTAAAAGTTCAGTAGTTATCTTGTTAAAGGACTCTTTGGTGTATAAAAGGAGATTCCTAGGGTTAAGGTTTGATTATATGCTTAGAGATAGAGTACATCTTAGAGAAAGACCGTTATAGCTTCAGGTTGTAACCTAGTACTACAAGAGTACTCGTATTATTGATCAAATAATATTGAAGCGTTTTGTTATTTATTCATTGTTCATTGTTGGTACTGTTTCATTGATAAATACCTCTAGAGTATCAAAGTGTAGATTCCGCATACACTTTGATATACAAACAAAGTCTCAACCATTGTTATTTTGGATTCATCCAAGGTAACAAACACTTTACAAGGTAAAGAATCGATCAAGGCTTGGGATCAACATGTTTCTTCTCCATTATTGAGCAAACCAGGGGAGTACTAGTTTCTTTTACTTGTTTTCTTTTCCCTTTATTCGTTTTTACGGGTACTTTTAAAGAACATTGGAGACAATGTTCAACTTAAGTGTAGCGGGAAATAAGCCTTAGAAACTATTTTTTTAATTTCCATTTGCTTTGTCCTTAAAATGATGGGTAATATATTGAAACATAGCATAAAAGGTAATTTTAACCAAAATTTTAAAAAAATTTGTTGGATCGTTTACTGAATAGATCTTAACCTTTAGCTTGTAAAGGGTTTGTTCCTTTAGATAATTCTAAAACAACAATAATGAAACACTGATTTGAACACTATTGATTATGCGAAAACTAATCAATAATGCTAAGAAGAACAATATTAAGAATCCAAAGAAATTATATTATAACTTGAATTGCACCTAGGTTACAGTTTACCCAAAGGGACTGATGATTGCTAATCGTTCTCTATTGATCTGTGTAGAACTATATCTACTAACTATGCATGGGTTTCCAATTTTGACTAGGAAACCCAAATGGCTTTCACAAAACGCGTATAAAGATATGCATATCCTTTCCTAGATATCTCATGCATATATCATAAACGGTAATAACTATTTTTACTAACGGTACTAAACTATACTGATCAGTACTAACATTTTGTACTGTCAGTACAAATTACAACTAGCGGTACTAACTAATCATAACTAACGGTACTAAGTCAGGAATGCATAATTCCTAACAATCCTCCCCTAAACATGATTGTTGAACTTGTTTAACTTCATGTTTCTTTAGTGTAAACATCTTGTAGACCAGGAGGATGTATCTAACCACTTGTCAATCTTGATCTGTTCTTTGATAATTTTAACATCTTTAGCTATCCATTGTTATCAGCAAATATCTTCTCAGAAATCACAAACAACATCCTACTAAGTTAGCTTTGTAGTTCTTGGTAAAAACTACCTGCATTAAACGAGTTGATATTCCTTGTCCAGTAGCCGTTTGCTTGGGATAGCCCAATTCTTCAATGTAAACAAACCAAGGTGAACTTGAACCTTATTAGATTTGAGTACAACTATTCAACTATCAACGATTTGATTTGTCTTTACCTAAAGCCATTTGAATTTTGGACTAGTCAATGCTATTGCCATCAAACAATTTTTGGTGCATGTATAACCTTATAGTTTTTAGCAAAAACTTATCAGCTATTCAAACAGATTTTGTTTAGTCTTTACCAGGAAGCTGTTTTATCTGGACTAAGCCAACTCTTAAACAAGAAGCAAGGTGAGTTGAGTACCATACATTTTGGTAATTGTCAACCATAAATAGTTTTGAGAAAGTCTTTTACACAGATGTCGTTTTACTTCTGGATAGTTAATTCTTGATGTCTGTTAGACATGGGAATTAAAACCATTGTTGTGTGGTGGTTAGCCACACCCAAACCCTTCTCACTTCTATTCACAAACAATACTTTCATTAAGCTGTTTGCTTAATGAATCTTAACCAAAATGTAGTGCAGCAGTACTTTCTCTTCAACCTCTAATCCAAAATAAGTATTCTGTGCAACAATGCCTTAGAGAGCGGGTACCTTTCTTTCTAACTAGCACGTCGATGACTGTCCCATCCTTAGCTCTAGTATGCAATACTCCCAAGCTTTACATGTCCCCATCTAAAAAATCTCCTAATCTTGTTGATTGTTCCAAAAATCACCTTGATCATTTTCTTTTGTTAAGGATTCCATCGTAATCTTCAAGTCTCCCCAAAGAATCAACTCAATACCTTCTAGTGTGATTTCTGAGTACTGCTTCATCACCAAATCATATAAATGAAAACACATCCTGTCAATCAAAAATATGTAGTACATCCATTAGATGTTTAATGCCTTGAAGTGCCCCATTAAACTGTGTTAGACAATAAGGTAATCCCCATCTGGTGAGGAAACCTTGTGCAACTTAGAAACAAAAGATTTTGTCTCCATAATCTCACTATCTAAGGTACTATCAAATGTAACAATCCTTAGACATTTTCTGTGTTCATCATCACTATCATCATCTGGCTGTGGTCTTGGCCTTTTCCTAGCAATCATCTTCACATGACCACTCTTTCTTTTCTTTGTACCCTGCTCTGTCACTTCTTGTTCAGTAGGTACCTTTGCTGTGTCTTCTTCCCTTGGAGTTTCATTGACAACCCTATTCTTTTTAGGGTCTTTAGATTCTTCATTCATCTCCTTAATCTATCTATCATCCTCAGCAAAACCAATACCAATAAAGTCTTTATCAGACCTTTTAACTTTTTTATACAGAACTTGTATTTCTTCAAAGTTCTTGTTCTTCAAATCAGCATGCTTCTTTCTTCCTATATGCATCAGATAGGTTATCATTTGGTTTCTTAGCTGAGTTCTTGTTGGTGGTCTGCTTCTGATTGCAGCAGCTCTTTGTTGAGCAAGGAACCTCCTTTGAGCAGCAATAGTATCATAAAGAAATTTGGCTCTCTCTTCAACTGTAAACGTTTCTCTTTCTTCCTCTTGAAGCCTTGCAGCTAGAAGTCTATCAGCTTCAATTCTAGCCTGAATATCATCAAAATCTTGTATAAGAGCAGCCTTTGTAGCTTCTTCCTCAGCTAACTTTTTCATTTCCTCTTCTGCTTCCCAATCCTCTTGCACCTTTCTGGCTATTTCTTCATCCTTAGCAAGCTGATCAAACTTTCTTTCAGCTTCATCAACTCCTTCTGACTCAGCATCTGACTCAGCTTCTTCCTCAAGTACTTTCTTGCCTTTGTCTTTAGGATTAATTTTAGGAAGAGGCTTCAATGTAAGTATTGATCTTGCTGATCAAACTTTCTTTCAGCTTCTTCAACTCCTTCTGACTCAGCATCTGACTCAGCTTCTTCCTCAAGTACTTTCTTGCCTTTGTCTTTAGGATCAATTTTAGGAAGAGGCTTCAATGTAAGTACTGATCTTGTTGATGTAGCCCTTGGTCTATCTGAATCTTCAGCATCTTTGATCTCAACCACCTTTTGTGTTAGCCTAGTTCTGGCTCATAGATACCAAAAACTCAGCAATAGTCTCATCATCTCTAAAAATAGTTGTAGGAGCAGTACTTTCATCTGAAGTTCCATCTTTTGGCTCAGCAGTACCTTCATCAAGCTTGTCGGTACTAACTTTTACTTCTTTTGGCTTAGCGGTACTAACTTCAGGCTTGTCAGTACTAACTTTTGGCTTGTCAGTACCTTCATCTGGCTTGACGGTACTAACTTGATCTTCAGTACTAACTCCCTTTTGCATGTAAGCATTTGTCTCCATATAATCCATTGCATCATTAACATCCACATCATCAAGATCATCAAAAGCTGGATCTTTATGCACTGTAGGTTCAGATTTGGCAGGTTTCCTCCCCTATTTGGATACAGACTCCTTTTGCATCCACTTTTTCTTTAATGATTTCTTTCCTGCCAATCTTTGCTTCATGGATACACTCTTCATCCAAGCTTTGTGATGTGTGATAACAGGTTTGGCTTTCTTCTTAAGCTTCTTGATCTGTGCCTTCAAGTGTTTAATTTCTTTGGCTTGATCTGTGACCTGTTTACATAAAGACACACAAAGATCATATACACTTTGGAGTGTCAGGCCATCCTCATTTCCTGATAGGGATCTATCACTAGATGACTGACTCCTTGATTCCCACCAGAACCTCTGGAATGGAATCAGATAGGATAGTAGGTGAAGGTCTGGGAGATGGGTCAGGCTGTGTCTCATGTTGGTCTGCACTTAGGTGAGGAGGAGAGGGTGTGGGTTGAGGTTCAGATTGTCTTTCTGAAGCTTCACCCTCATCCTCAGTTGGTTGAACCAACATAGATTCAAACAAAGGTGTGACATTCCCTGAAAAATGTTTTCCCTTTTTAACCATAAAAGAGAAAACTTTACTAGTCAAAGCATTAATAGGGAAGTGGTCTAAAGGCACAGGCACATTCTTTAGCTGTTATCCAAAAACACTGAAATACATCTTGATACATATAACTTTTTCTTTGATCCAAGTGTCTCTTAGTACCATCAAATTTAATTTAGAAAAATATATTTCGATTAGTGGCTAACAAATTACTGGCTGTGGGCAATATTAGTGGGAATTTGATAGCAATAATTTCTTTTAGAAATATTGCAGTGTTCATAGTATGAAAAGAACTTCTCCACTGGGGTGAAAATAGGGCTTTGTTAAAAGTTAAAACAGTTAGGTCCCCCTCATACCCCATTAGCTGAATAGCATCAAATATAGCCTGATTATGCAAAGAATCTATCCCATCAGCATCATCAAAAAGAAGATCACTTCTTATTGATGCCTCTGAGATATTCACAGGCTTGCCAGCTACTTTGGCAGTAATGTACCTAACATTGTTGATTATTTTGGATTTAGCAGACATCCAAAACTGTTCAACAAATGTAGTAGAGACTACAGGACTTACAGTGAGAGCATAGTGAATGGAGCTTCATGTAAGAAAGTCTATAATCTCATGAAAATCGGTATTCCCATCAGTCTTTTCCAAGTAAGCTACCATGTTGTGTTTAGCACAAGATTGAAGAACACCCATATGTGAAGAATTGATGATCGTCAGTGATTAAAAGATTAAGGTTTGTTAGAAGAGAGCGATTAAGAGAAATTACGTGAGTAAATTGTGCAATTGAGATGGGTTTATATAGGTTGGACAAACCCAAAAGCAAAGAAACCGGTACAATTTACACTTTAGACCCTTGGCGGTATTTTCTCCAACGGCTTTATAGCGGTACTATCTTTGCCCAGCGGTACTAACTTTGCACTATCGGTACTAACTTTTGTCAACCAAAGAATGAGCAAGTCTGGCAACAAGAGTTCTTCAGTACCATCTATATCTCTTTCCAATGACTCTCTAAAACCCAAACAACTTCATGAAATTCATCACTATGGTCAAAAACCCGCTGCTTAAATTGTTTCATACAACTGTACAACAAATCATCGTGCCTCCCCTCAATTGTAGCTCTAGATTCATAATCCGTGTAACCACCAAAAACTTAATCTTGTGACATCAACTCATTTGGTGAAGGAGGTCTGCACATTATGACCGTGTGCATCTTGATAATTCTATCAATTCTTTTCTTTTAGGCAATCTCTTATTAAAATGTTAAAATCGAATTTAGATATGATTGGTCCTTGAATCGAGTAACAGGAAGTCTTGATAACATTATAGTGCTCTCATTATCATATGGATTTTTGGTGTTCATGAACTTTCGAAACCATAATCCTTCATCTGATTCTGTATCATACACTTGCCCACAATAGTTAGCAGCTCTTTTTGCACATATTCTGGCCTCCAGATAGTTAGAATTTGCCACAATAGTCTGCTTCTTGCATTGCCAAGATATCAATCTTCTACCAATAAATTGACAGCCACCTGTTGTTGATTTTCTGTCAAGAATGGCTCCTCCTTTGGGATCACTTCCAAAAGCCACAAAGCCTCCATTGTAATCTTCATAGTCTGAAAGATAAGCTTTGTTGCCAGTCATATGGCTAGAGCAACCACTATCCACCACTGCATGATCCTGTAACAAAATCTCTGGATTGCCCT
Source organism: Tanacetum coccineum (assembly GCA_026074375.1). Lineage (NCBI taxonomy): Eukaryota > Viridiplantae > Streptophyta > Magnoliopsida > Asterales > Asteraceae > Tanacetum > Tanacetum coccineum. Next base: position 23,598 of record BQNB010096091.1, read on the forward strand.
GCACAAAAGTAAGAGAATTAGTATCTCTTAGGGATCCAAGCCATTACAAACTTAGAAATCCCTTTTGGGTTAACATATTCAACCTTCTTGAGCATGAATGATCTACTGTCTAGGACACATCGATCAAGTAATGTCCTTAGGCCTCCCACCCACTTGACTTTTTAAGTATCAGTATCCATACTTATCCTTACCAGTAGTAACTATGCTATTGTCCCAGCAGTAGTTATTTTTTGAACCACCAAAGTTTTGAATCTTGTTTTTAAGTCTTTGGGTCTACAAAGGCTGGTTTTGGTGTAGTAAGCACCTCTTGTAGGTGAATGATGAGCTCTTGGTCTTACATTGTTGTTTCTTGGGAAATTGGTCTAATACCCCACTAGTTTGATGCTATTTTAGGAGCAATCGTCTAACAGTACTAACAGGCCTAGCATTTACTACTGATCCTAGGAAGTACCTAACTGGCTACTATACTAACTGGCCTAGCAGTACTAACTTTGTGAACTGCTCTTTTCTCATTTTGCTTAACAGGAGTAATCAAACCTGTTCTTGTTAGAACTCCTGAGGGATCAAAAGTTCTTTCTAAATGAAGGTATTTGAAATTTTTTGATGATTAACCCTTTTAGCATTATCCCATACTGGTTAAAAACCATTGGACCGTATGGACCACATTTTTCAGGCTTAGTTCTGGGCTCTCTCTTTGTCATAAAAATCACAATTTTGATCAAAATGGTTCGTGCTCTTACAGGAAAAGCAATCTTTTATTTTCTTAAATCCATTTCCTGCTGTCTTTAGAGTTTGACCAATTTGATCATCTCTAGTTTTATTCACTGTTTGAGTTCATTAGTCTTAACAGGACTACCTGTTTGCACTTCGACACTATCTCATCATGAGTTCCAATCCTCAATGATTACTCTATCTCTGTTAACTGATTCATAAACTGTCTTAGGTTTTTAAGTATTTGCTTAATTTGTTTTACCTACAGTCTCACTAGTTTTAGATTTACTAGTGTCAGCAGTAAGCTTAGTTGTTTTGACTCAATGATTTTCTTTCTAATGGCATATTCATCTAAACCTGCAAATGATATGTCAGCTCTTGGGGTTAGGAAGTTCCCTGTTATAGGAGAGGAATAGCATGTTTACTTATCGCTTTGGAAAAACTATCATTTGCTGATGTAGATTCCGTCAATCCACTGCTCTGACATAAAAAACCTCCAACTAATCTCACTATCAGTTTCAGATTTGTTACTCATTTCATTCAATTGTGTGCCATATCCTAAACCATTTTTATCTCTAGCACTCATTTGACTGTTGAGTAATTCATCAAGATTCTTGGATGATTCTTCCCATTTTTCTATCTTTAATTTTAACTCATCTCTTTTCCTTACAAACTTTCTCTATTTCCATGTTAAGGTTGTTAATTTGTTTTTCTCTGCATCTTAAGGCTCATAGTATGAAACTCATATTTTTTCCCAAGCCAGTTTTCTTTTCATGTACAAGTATCCTGGATTCTAGTGATCTAAGGTAAACTCATACCCTAAATTTTCTAGTCTTTGCTTTGCTTTTGTTTTTCTCTTTCACCTATAGTTCTTTTAAAGAGTTTTAAAAGATTCAAGATATTGTTTAGAACAGTTTTGTACCTCATTGTCAGAAGAACTTGATGAGCTTGAAGAGGATATGGCCATTAAAGCATAATTGACAGGTTCATCAAAATCATGGCTCCAGTCATAGCCTCCTAGACCATCTTGAGCAACCAGTGCTTGTGATGAAGGTTCATTTGTTGGTGCATTCCTCCTGCCATTATCACCATAAGGCCTTTTCCCTTGGTTCCTTCCTGAGTTGCATTCCCTAGCAAAATGTCCTTTCCTATGACAGTTGTAGCACTCAATTTTTGACTTATCAAAGGTAACAGGTTGTTTTCCTTTGAAATCCAAGTTCCTTCCTATAGTTTGAATGAATTTCTTCACCTTGACAGTCAAATAGCCACCTGCCATCTAAGATCTAATTCTTCCAAGTCATCTTCATCAATCTGCTGCAAGTCCTTATTTTCAAGTTGAGGACTGGTTATCTGTTGTGCAAAGAAAGAGCACATTACTTCATCAGCACATGGGGTAGTTAAA